>JAQIUQ010000620.1:0-219739 GCA_030378365.1 Hybognathus amarus
GATCACCTGTGCATGAAGCGCCCAGTGCTTAGGGTGGGGATGCCAGGCATCGTGCCTCCGAGCTTGAGGAGGAGATCTGCTCTGACTGGAATGGGCCACGGGGCTGTCTGCAACAGCTGAGCGAGGTCCGGGAACCAAGTCTGACTCTCCCAACGCGGGGCTAGTGAGGAGCACCGAGTCTCGTGTTTCCCTGATCCTCTGTAAAACCTGTGGTAACAGGGAGACCGGAGGGAAAGCCTAAAGCGGCGCTGGCCACTCCTGGGCTGAGCGCGTCCTCGCTCTTGAGAAAAGTATTGGGCAGTGAGCGTTCTCCTCTGACGCGGAAGAGATCCACCTCTGCTCTGCCGAATATTCGCCACAGTTTCTTGGACCGATTGAAAGTGCAGGGACCATTCTCCCGGAAGGATGAGGTTCCTGGACAGTCTGTCTGGGCCGTCATTCAGGTGGCCCGGCACGTGCGTCTCTCTTAGCGAGTAGCAGGTGGCTCTGGGACCAAACTCAAATGCATTTCGTTCATCAGGAAGGGGTTCCTGGATCTGACACCGCCCCGAACGGTTGAAAATAGGAGACGTATGGCTGCATTGTCCTGAGCGGATCAATGCTGTGGTGACCCGAATGCGCGGGAGGAAACGCGAGCGAAGTCTCAACCCTGATCATCTCCAGACAGTTTATGTGTAGGGAGCTCTCTTGAACTGACCAGTGGCCAGAGGCGTGAGCCCTCGCAGACCGCACCTAAACCTGAGTTGGATGCGTCTGTCGAAAAGACTTATCGGCGAGAGACGGTTCCCACTGGTAACGCCCGCTGAAACCATTCTGCCACTGTCCATGGCTGCAGAGCCGAGATACAGGTCTGCGTAACTTTGATCAGCTGGCGGCCCGTGGTCCACGCACGGTGAGACACACGGCTCTTCAACCAAAGCTGAAGGGGGCGCATGTGCAGTAGACCCAGCTGAAGTACTGCGGAGGCTGAGGCCATGTAACCCAGCGCCTTCTGAAAAGTTTTCAGAGGTGTAAGGGTGTCCATCTGACAGGATGCGGCGAGACGCTGAACACGGCGCGCGCGCTGTGAGATAAGCGAGCCGTCATAGCCACTGAGTCTAGACTCATTCCCCAGGAAGGAAATCGTCTGATAGGGCTGAAGCGAGCTCTTTGTCCAGTTGACAGAGAGACCCAAGGTGTTCAGATGGTCGAGGAGGACTGTACGAAGAGACAAGTAGCTCCGTCTGTGATTGTGCCAAAGTCAGCCAGTGCGTCCAAATAGTTCAAAATTCGCAGCCCCTGGCTCCGCAGGGGGCGAGCGCCGTATCCATGCACTTCGTGAACGTACGGGGTGCTAAAGGATAGGCCGAAACGGGAGGACTGTTTGTTGCTTCTAAAATCACTGTAGTTTCGGGCCGCGCCCGAAGCGCGTGGAGGGCGGCGACGGAACTGTAACACATAGCCGTATTTTATTGTGCTTAGCACCCATGGGGAGATTCGGCACAGCTTCCCACGCTTAGAAGCGTGACACTAGCGGGTGACTGGCTATATCGGCCTGATTGTCGCACATAGCGGGCTGGACACAGTGTGTGGGCACGCTAGAATGTTTAGGCAACGGGACCTACACTCAAGGGGGAAGTGTCTGCTTTCGAGAGTGGGCTCTGACAGAAGCACAGGGAGTGTGGTGCTTTGTGTATGGGCGAACACAGGATGTGGGCGCATATTCTACACAAAAAGCGTGTGTATACAACACATGTATGTGTATACACATAGCGGGCTGAGCACGTGTGCTGAGCGCGCTTACAGTGTGAGCGTGGTACAGGTGTGGTGTTTGTGTGTAGGAGTGAACACTGAACTGTGGGCACATATACTACACTTATAGCATGTTTGGTGTAAGCCAGACATTCTGCACTTATGCCTGATTGCGTTTTAGCCTGATACAGGCTGCACAAGTGACGCGCGAAGTGCGTGATGAGAAACCTGAGCCCTGTAAGCGGCAGAGCCTATATATAGCCTGAAAGGCTGCACTTGTGGTGCGCGCGGGTCGCGTGCATGTCAGAGACGTGAGCACTGCAAGCGGGCACGAGACTGCAGCGGGCACAAGTGTGGTGCTCTGAGTATAGGAGTGAACACTGAACTGTGGGCACATATACTACACTTATAGTATGTTTGGTGTAAACTAGACAATATGCACTAATGCCTGATTACATTTTCGCCTGATGCAGGCTGCACAGGTGACGCGCGTGGCAAGTGCGTGATAGAAACCTGAGCCGCTGTAAGCGGCAGAGAGCTAAATACTAGCCTGACGCGCGCGGGGTCGGGTTGATCTGCAGGCGTTCATGTAATGACAGGCTCGTCTGCTAAAATAGACAATTTGGCCGCTAGAACGGAGGAAGAGAAACGTTAGAGAGGTGGGTGCTAACCGGCCTCCGGCGGGCTGAAAACACACTCGTTTCTCATGTCGCCGCTGACGGCATGAGCCGGGAGAGCGCGGCCGCTTTCTGAAACGTAAGAAAGCTGGCCGCGAGCTCAGAGCTGCATACAATTATCTGCAAGAGCCGGACACGGGTCTCTCTGGGCGCGAGGAGCTTTGTATTTTACCACTGAGCCACAGCAGTAAGACACAGATAGGCTGAAAGCGCGAGCAGATAGGGGGCGTGTTAGTGGCGAACAGGTCCAGCCTCGGCGAGACCAACAGTAACACAAACCCATTCACGGTGAAGCTATGCACGGGGGCGTTAATGGCCGCTCGAACGAGGAAAGAGAAACGTTAGAGGATGCTGACCGGCCTCGGCGGGTTAAAAACACACTCGTTCTCTCATGTCGTGCAAAAAATTATCTGCAAGAGCCGGATTCGAACACGGGTCTCTCTGGCGCGAAAAGCTTTGTGTTTTACCACTGAGCCACAGCAGTAAGACACAAGCACAGGAGCGCGAGCAGATAAGAGGGCGTGATGGTGGCGAAACAGGACCAGCCTCGGCGGAACTACACACCATTGATAAACCCATTTTCGGTGAAGCTATGCGCGGGGCAAGCTAGCTCTCTTGTAAAGTAAAGAAAGCTAGCCGCGGTCGGCACAGCTGTAAGCGGCTCGTCCCACATACAGCGCGGGACTCCGGCGCTGAGAGGGGAGCGGCATGAGGTGTGCGAGGCATCTCTAAAAGACGCTCGCTGCTCTTTTGTGAAAATACACAACACAAGCAAAATACAAATGTAAGGATACGTCGCCGGATGGCGTCAGCTCGCAGGATGGCTGAAGGTGGCGAAGACGGCCGGCTTCCTCAGACTCTGTCCACACGCTCGCTGAAGAGATGCCTTCTCGACGGCGACGCGGCTTCCTCTCGGAGATCAGCAGGTGCGTATAGCCTCGCTGAAGAGATGAAAATCGGAAAACAGCGGGAAACTCGCTTATTTATAGACTCGGGCCACTCCGTTTGGCGGGCTCTGACGCAATGAGAGCGTGTCTGCTTCTCATTGGTCACGAGTTCAACCGAGTTCCCTCATAGGCTGTAGCAGTTCTCCCTGAGCGAACCAATGAGCTGCTAGCTAGCCCGCTCATGGTCTGCTGCAGTGAACTGCGTTGACATTGGATACGAAATTATAGGATAATTTTTTGGCTTCAACTTCTCAGAAAAGATGAATCTTTCCCGTAGCGTAAGCTAGCTTACGCAATACGAGACAACCTCTCGTAAGAGAACCCTCTTTATTCTATATCTAGATTTATGAAACATTATTATTCTAATGTAGCCTATAAAGACATCGTTATATTGTTGTGTGAGATTTAAAAAAAAAAAGTGATGGTCCGCCGAAAATTGATGGCCGGCGCGGGAGCGCGCGCAGTGTGTTACAGGTGTAGGCCTATCGCCCATTCTCTTTACGAATGCAGTTGCTTTTATGTGGATCAAGCAGACATAACGTGCAAATAAACATCACTCACCCAGTCATTTTTACCTATTAAAATACATGTAAAGGGCCAATTCAACCATTATTACCAACCTTTAGTAACTGAAGCCTCTACTTATTGATTGAAAGGTTATTTCTGCCCTGAAATGTGTTGCTTATATTCATGAGGGTTAAATCTGACTGATTATTTCTCACCCAGTATTTTAGACCTATTAAAATACCTGTAAAGGGCCAATACAACCATTATAATGCAGTATTTTTCCTGCCAAAAAAGTGATTGAAGCCTCTGCAGAAAAGGCAAGGATTCCTGTTGGTTTGCATCAAGTGAATATTTTATTATGTGCTATAGCCATTTGATAAGTGGATAATAGATAAATTCTTTATAATTGGGGAATCTGTTACGGGCGTGAGTGCTCTGAAAGCGGCACCAGACCTGAGAAATATATCTAAAATGTTAACTTCTAAAAAGAACATTTCAAAACGAAAGAAAACAGACTGCTCTCTGTTTATGTAATCCATATGAAATGTGCATTTCTCTCTGGCTCGTTCATACTGCGAAGATCACGATCAGCATTGTCCATTTCATCTTTGCAGGCAACACTGACACATAAAAACAATTCAAATGTCTCCTTGTTATATTCATATTCATAATCATTAGTTCGGCAATGAGCACTTTGATCACTTGATTTAAAATAACAAATTTCAGCGCCTATGGACAATTTGACAAACAAACAAATTGAATGGTCTGAAAGTTAACTGGATATGTTTTATTAATGTGTATTGGTACATCCTTGTCGCGAAGATGTTTTAAAAAGTGGATATTGAAATATGGCAAAAAAAGTGTTGACATGCATTAATGTGAACGCCCCCTCATCAGCGCTCCGCTGGCGCCGGCTCTGAGTCATTTGAAATACAATAACGTACAAATAAATATTACAGATTAAAAAACGATCGAAAATGTGGTCCATTTTCTAATACCATTATTTGATGACAACAATACATTTGGAAAACAAAATACAGCCATTTCTGATTTTTTCTTTTAAACAAAAAACCAAGTTGCACCCTTTTTTAAATTTCATCTTTCATTCCGAAATAGAATAATGAATGAACGAAAAAGTACACGGACCAAAAATGTAACTACATTGATAATGTAACTGGAAAAACAAGAAAATGGATGTCTTAGTTCTCTTACGAGAGGTTCTCGCATCTGCGGAAGCTAGCTTACGCTACGGGAAAGATTCTTCTTTGCCGAACAATTGAAGCCAAAATTTTTTATAATTTGTAATCATTGTCAACGCACTTCTCAGGTGCAGGACCTAGAGCGGGCTAACTAGCAGGCTCATTGGTTCGTTCCTGGGAAGTGCTCAAACCAATCGGAGAGCGGCGCTGAACCCGCGCCCAATGAGCGGACGACGCTCGCTGCATCACGTCAAAGCCCGCAGAAAGGGGCGTGGCTTGAGTGTATATAAGCACTCTCCGTGGTTTGGAACAATGATTCATTTTGATTCAGCGATCTAATCGCCTGCCGTTGCAAGACTGAAGCCGTCGTCGTAACAAGGCACCTTCTAGCAAGCAAGAAGCCTGAAGAAGCCGGCCCCTGCCACCTTCAGCCGCCTCAGCGAGCTAGCGCCGTCCGACGACTTCCACTTGCTCCATCACAAAAGAGCGTGAGCGTCTTTTTAAAGATGTCTCGCATTTCCTGCGGCTCATGCCGCGCACCGTCTCGAAGACGGAGACCGCCACCTCATCTGCCCTCTCTGTCTCGGGCTTGAACATGCGGAACTCGCCCTCGCCGATGGAGGATGCTCTCTCTGCGAGGCGCTGACAATGTCTTCCCTGCGGGCAAGACTCCTCACCGCTGAAATCCGCCCAAGCCGCGCCGCCTCTGACTTCTCCGCGAAAGAAGAAGCGCCGCTCTCAGAGGCCGCGGAACCTGCGATGGCTGTGTGTGGGCCGCAGCCGCCGCCCCCCGACCACTCTCTCTCTCCACCCGAGCTGGACCCCCCCATTGCCGCCGAGTGGCCGCTCTGCAGCGTCCCTCGACTCTGAGGAAGAGAGAGAGTCGCCTTCGCTGCACGCTTCTAACAGAGACGAATGGTCTTCACTGGGCTCTTCGACGTCATGCTCCGCGGAGACCCGCTCCGGCATCGAAGAGGACCTAATGCGCCTCCTGACTCTCTGCCGTCGAGCGTCTGGGATACAGCGCATGCCGCCCGTCGAAGATCTGGTCGCCGCTCACTTGTGCTCGCCTTCCGCTGGATGGCGATCCTCCCTGAAGCTTCCTTCTAAAGCTTGCAGAGCGTCCTCTACCTTCCACACCCGCGCCTATGCAGCCGCTGGCCAGGCCGCTGCAGCGCTGCACTCCATGTCGGTTCTCCAGGTGCTGCAATCCGACCTGTTGAGTGACATAGCGCAGAACGAAGAGAGAAATCAACGGCCGTGCGCTCAACGACTTAAGATGCGCTACGGACCTCTCCCTTCGCGCCACCAAAGCTGCCGCTCAAGCGCTGGGAAGATGCATGGCCATCCTCTGTGTCGCCGAGAGACACTTGTGGCTCACGCTCACGGACATGAGCGAAGCTGAGCGCGCTGTCTTCCTCAACGCGCCCGTCTCACCCTCTGGCCTCTTCCGGATCTGCCGTCACGGTCATCGTAGAACGCTTTTCCGAGGTCCAGAAAGCCACCCAGGCCATGAATTTGTTCCTGCCTTGCGCGGTAACACTTCTGCAGGCCGCTCTCGTGAGCCCCCTGCCAGAACGCCTCAACAACGCCGACCGCAGCAAGCTCAGGCCCATCCCCAGCACAGGCAGAGCGGCCGCCCTCGCTCTCGCTCCGACAGCCGACGCAGACAGGCTCCCCAAGCGCCCCGCCCCAAGGTCACGCTGAAGCCTGATGAGCAGAAGTCCGCCTAGCACTTCTGGGAAAGACGGCTTCTTTCCGCCGGCCGGACCACCGCGTCAAAGTTTCACCCTCTGTTAGTCCCCGAACCTTCGCCGACTGCAGCAGCGAAATCTCGCGAGAACAAGCCGGTGACTCGACCCGCTTGCGAGCGACAAACAGCTGTTTTCCACGGCTACCCAGAGAGTTCACATAAAGAGCATGAAAGCCTCAAGTGTAAAAAATGTGACCACAAGCACGTGTTCACTCTACACTTTTTCCCGTGTCCCCCACAGAGTTCACTCCCACTCAGCGCCTCCGTCCGTCTCGAGTAGCAGAAAGCATAAGCACGCCCTAAGCAGCGTATCCCCCTCTGCTCGCTCTCTGTATCACGGCCCATAAGCTCCTCTCTGAGTGCAAATCCCGTTGCCACACACAGTTTACACAAGCACACACACAGTGTCCAGCCCGTTACATGCAGCAACCGGGACAGCACGGCCATTCAGCCTCTAGCAATATGCTTCAAAGCGTGGGAAGCCATTCCCGGCATATCCCCGTGGGTACTAAGCATTATAAAAGACGGCTACCAGTTACAGTTTCGCCGCCGCCGCGCTGCTCCCGCGGCCCCTTTCTGTGGTCAGCCCAGCTGCCGCGAGCACGCTCCGCACAGAAATATCGAAACTGTTAACAAAAGGCGCGATAGAGAGAGTCCCTCCACCCAGAACCGAGCCCGGGGTTTTACGGCCGTTATTTTCTGGTCCCCAAGAAGACGGCGGCCTCAGGCCGATTCTAGACCTCAGATTTCTGAACAAAGCTCTCATGACGAGATCATTCAGAATGCTGACTGTCAGGAAACTCCTCGCACATGTGCGCCAGGGGCATTGGTTCATCTTCTCCTGAGATCTGAAAGACGCTTATTTTCAGATTCAAATATACACCCTCGTCACAGGCAGTTTTTACGCTTCGCCTTCGAGGGCCAGGTTTATGCAGACGCGTCTTTCCGTTCGGCCTTTCCCTGAGCGCCACGCACGTTCACGAAATGTATGGACGTGGCGCTCGCCCTTCGAACCCAGGGGATGCGCATTTTGAATTATTTGGACGATTGGCTGATTCTAGCACGTTCCAAAACAGAGCTTCTGTTCGCACCGTACAGCTCTTCTCGCTCATCTGGAAGCGCTGGGCCTCTCTGTCAACTGGACACAGAGCGTCCTCTCCAGCCCAGTCAAACTATCTCTTTTCTGGGGATAGACCTGAGACTCTACCACTATAAAGCACGTTATCCGCTCAGCGCACACGCCGCTTGCAGCGTTTAGCCGCTTCGTTCCAGATGAATACCCGCGTTCCGGTGAAAACCTTTCAGAGAATGCTGGGTCACATGGCCTCAGCTGCAGCCGTGCGCTACAGCTCAGGTCTTTTACATATGCGCCCCCTCCAATTCTGGCTAAAGACCCGTGTACCCCGCCGCGAGTGGACCACGGCCGCCAGCTGATCAGAGTCACTCAGGCATGCATTTCTGCACTACAGCCTTGGACGGTGACTCGATTGAGTTTCAACGGGGCGTCACGATGGGGACCTTCTCTCACCGGAAGGACGTCTCGACAGACGCATCCAACACAGGCTGGGGTGCGGTCTGCGAGGGCTCACCCGGCCTCTGGCCGATGGTCGGATTCGGAGACCCCATTTCACATAAACTGTCTCGAGATGCTTGCGGTCGAGTATGCACTGTTGCAGTTCCTCCCGCGCATCCAGGGTCACCACGTCCTGATTCGTTCAGACAACATGACAGTGGTATCCTACATCAACCGTCAGGGCGGGGTCAGATCCAGGAATCTCTTCCTGCTGACACGCCGCATTCTAGTTTGGTCCCAGAGTCATCTGCTCTCGCTCAGAGCGACGCATGTCCCCGGGACACCTTAACGACGGTCCAGACATTCTATCCAGGAACCTTCTTCTCTCCAGGAGAACGGTCCCTGAATCCTCTTACAGTCCAATCACTGTGGCGCCCTCTTTGGCAGAGCGGAGATAGATCTCTTTGCGACAGAAGAGAACTTGCACTGTCCGATATTCTTCTCGAAGAACGAGGATGCGTTGGTGCTAGAATGGCCATACCGCCCGCCTCATGCCTTCCCTCCCATCTCCCTGCTGACCGCAGGTCATTCAGAGAATCAGGGAATTTCGCCACCCGGTGCTCCTCATAGCCCCGCGTTGGGGAGAATCAGATTTGGTACCCGGAGCTCACACAGCTGCTCTCAGACAGCCCTGTGGCCCATCCCGATCAGAGCAGATCCCCTCTCAAGCCCGCGGCACAATCTGGCATCCCCACCCGCAGCCGCTGGGCGCTTCATGCATGGGTGACCAACGATTACACGTTGATTTGCCAGAGGGAGTCTTGAATACGATCAAACACCGCTAGAGCGGCATCTACCAGAAAGCTCTATGCGGCTAAATGGTCTGTATTTTCAAAATGGTGCACCGAAAAGAATTTGGACCCCTTAAGTGTGAGGTCTCTTCTTTGCGTTCCTTCCTTCAAGATATGCTGGACAAGGGCAGAACCCCATCCACCCTGAAGGTTTATGTGGCAGCCGCCGGCCTTCGTTGGTCCCGACGCGCCCAGTCTATTGGCAAAGACGAGCTGGTTATCCGCTTCCTCAGGGGAGCCAGGAGGATGAACCCCCCTCGCCCCCCCTCGGTGCCGGTTTCGGGACCTTTCAATAGTCCTCGAGGCCTTGAAAGCCCCCCCCTTCGAACCGCTCGAGTCTATTGACCTCAAATATCTCTCCCTAAAAGCCGTTTTTCTGATCGCTCTTGCCTCAGTTAAACGAGTGGGCGACATTCACGCGCTCTCTTCGAACGTGTCGTGTCTCGAGTTTGGCCCTAACGACTCCGTCGTCATTCTCAAACCCAGACACGGATATGTGCCTAAGGCGATTGGCACCCCATTTAGAGCACAGGTGATATCCTTATCGGCTCTGCCCACCTCTGATAGCGAGCCCAATGCCAACCTCTTCTGCCCGGTTCCGGGCACTGAGAAGCGTGACATTACACGCGGCTGCCACGTCAGACGTTCTGAGCAGCTGTTTGTGGCGTTTGGGAGACGCACAAAAGGCTGTGGCCGCTTCTAAACAAACACTATCCAGATGGATAGTAGAGCGCTATCGCCTCCGCCTATGCGGCTTAAAATCTGCCTCTGGCCGCTCGGCGTCAGGGCTCACTCCACTCGAGGCATGGCCTCTCGTGGGCTTGGTCCTGTGGTATTTCTATTCATGATATCTGTGTGGCCACGGGCTGGGCTTCCCCGTCCACCTTTATCAGATTTCATAACTTGGAAGTACCGGCCTTACAGGCTAAATTACTAGCGGTCTAACGCACCGCAGCGTCTAGCCACGCTTTATGGGGAATCCTTCAACCGGCTAGCCCCTTGATCTTCCCCCTCCATTCTATGGAAACTTCCTATACTATGGCCCGCTATGCCGGCCGCCTCTTTAGGCCTCATATTCTCATATAAACGGCTTCTGCCCTTTATTATTGTTTCTCCACTATTGCTCCCTCCACCCTCCCGGGATGCTTGTGGTGACTGACCGGGCACGGCGTCGACCAGGGGATTCCCGTAGCGTAAGCTAGCTTACGCAATACAGAGAACCTCTCAGTAAGAGAACGAATCGGTTACTCTAAACGTAACCTCGGTTCTCTCTAGATGAGGGAACGAGTATTGCGTTCCCGGCCGTGCCCGCTCTAACAGCGATTCGCTTCATCACTATAAATCGTTGTTCCAAACCACGGAGAGTGCTTATATACACTCAAGCCACGCCCCTTTCGGCGGGCTTTGACGTAATAAGCGAGCGTCGTCCGCTCATTGGGCGCTGGGTTCAGCGCCGCTCTCCGATTGTAGTTCTGAGCACTTCCCAGGAACGAACCAATGAGCCTGCTAGTTAGCCCGCTCTAGGTCCTGCACCTGAGAAGTGCGTTGACAATGATTACAAATTATAAAAATTTTTGGCTTCAATTGTTTGGCAAAGAAGAATCTTTCCCGTAGCGTAGCTAGCTTACGCAATACTCGTTCCCTCATCTCAGAGAGAACCGAGGTTACAGTTTAGGTAACCGATTCGTTTCCATTTTTAATTTTTTTCATTTGCATTTTATGGTTAGAAAATTGAATATGTGAAGCGTTACATGGACGAAAATACGACCCCATAAATCGTAATCCTTTGCTGCATCCCAGATTCGCCTACTTATGCTACACCATAAATAGCCTGATGTAGGCTACTCTTTTTGTGAAGAAAAAGTACATAGCCTAGCTACTGTACAGTGCTTGAAGTGGGGAAAAGGTGCCGGTAGGCCTTTGCATTTGGCAAATCATGACATTTGAAATTTAGCGTACTACTAATCAAGGAACCAGCTTTACCGACGAGATGCGCATGTTTTTTAATATCAGAATGAAAAACGAAAAATGGGTTGTTTTCCATTTTTTGTTTTCCTATTTAGGCTACTAATGGTTTGAAGAACGGGGCCGTTTTTCGTTTTTGTTTTTATCCTTTCAAAACGAAAGTCCGTTGGGGCAGCAAACGGACGAATTTTGATTTCCGAAATTTCCGTCCATAGGCCTATAAACAGATCAAGGACAATCAGATAACGAGATTGTTTTCTCGTTTTTTAATATCAGAACGAAAAACGGAAAATTAGTTGTTTTCCGTTTTTTGTTTTCCTATTTATTAATGGTAATTGAGAAACGGGCGTTTTTCGGTTTAGTTTTTTTTATTCAAAACGAAAATCCGTTGGCAGCAAAGTACACGGCGGTCAGGGGATCTCTGGATAATCCGTAATTCGTTTGTAATTATAAAACAAAAATTCCGTTTTTCTGTTTTTTGTTTCAAATAGAAAAACCAAATAACCGTTTTTGGTGTCAGAATCAAAAAACTAAAAACCAAGTTAAAAACTGCCCGTTTTTCGTTTTTGGAATTCATTTTATCGTTATTCCTTTTTGAACAAAGAATGAAGTGAGTCTTTGAACTTCTGTCAATTCGTTTTCGTTTATAAACCAAAAACGGAAGTCACGTGGTCCATTCCTTTTTGGAAGCGAATGAAACCGGAAACACTTTCAAAATAAAAGTAACTACAGTTAGCGAGATGATTGTAGACTAAAACTGAACTAATATAACTTTTTTTAGTACAACTAAAGTAGCACTGGGTGTGAATAACACTTTAGTTAACTGAAATAAAAATTAAAACTAATAAAATAATAACTCTGGCTGTTAGGGAGAATTAAACATTTGTACCATTGGTGAATAGGGCCTACAGCTATGTATGCTATGAGCAGGGCTCTGCATTGCAACTCTTTCACTAGCATATATGGCCTAAAGTGTTTTACAAGCATATATAATGTCAGTGATGTTATAAGGTTATATTATACTTTTATACATGTATATAGTTCTTACTCCAGGTTGTGGTATTATTATAGCCTCTGCAGTGGACAGATGTAGATTTAGCCAGAGCCAGGATGTCATTGTGCAAATACAGCCTCCTCCTGAGAGCAGCACATTCCCCTTGTAGTGTTTTACATCTGCTTTACTGAAGTTAAAGATAATAAATAATGCGCTCCAATCTTTTTTACATAAAGTGTGGTGTTGGTTGTGTGTGCAAGTGAAAGAGTTACAGTGCAGAGCCATGCTTCACTGTACCGTTGAACATTATTAGAGGGTGAGTGAAGACTAAAACCTACTGTAAATGTTATAAGGTTATATTATACTTTTATACATGTATATAGTTCCTCCTCCAGGTTGTGGTTATTAGCCTCTGCAGTGGACAGATGTAGATTTTGCCAGAGCCAGGATGTCACTGTGCAAAAACATAATTTATAAAATTTATATTTTGTAAATCATATTTTTTTAAATAAAGAACTGAACTTCACCTGCCTTCCTGCTCCCCTTTCTATAGCTATACTATAGAACTATAGCTGCTAAAAACTCTCAGCTTCCACCATCTACTGTTACCCCTTCTGTGTCAAAACAAAACTCTTCCAAAACAAATCTAGAAAGTTTTAAAACTTTTTATTTTTCCTTAGCAATTTTCTCCAGTGTAATATTATTATGTTAGTTAAGTAGATGAAATATTTTTAACCCTTGTGTATCAATTATATAGATGACAAAAATGTCCGTGTCAAAAAACTGTCATAAAAATTTGAAGCTTGGAGCACAGACTTAAGTTGGTATCATTTTAAAGAAGACCCATGGCAGATTATTGCTGAAGTAAACTAAAGCTTAACTAAAATAATAAGTAAATCCAAAAAAAGTTATATAGGTATAAGTTAATGAAAATTATGTATAAAATATATGATTAATAAAATATATATTTTATAAATCAGGTTGAACTCTAAAACTGCAAGAAAATCAAAGCCATGCATCTGAATAGGTTGTGTTCCAAATTTGAGTTAGGCCTATCTCAAAAAAAATGAGCTTTCGGTAAGAGTTTGTTTGGGCGCAGTAACAGATTTTCCACATTGGGTGCCAGCAAAACTCCACTGGTGCACACAGTGATTGGATTTTAGATTTGCAAATGAGTTTTTCTCTCTCAAATATTACAAGCACACAAACACATATGAAGAGTTCAGATGCAAAAGCCTCTAAATGCCATTGAAATTTTCTTCTAAAATGACCATTTTTATCAAGCTTGTATATTTAAGTTCAGTAATTTCACTTAAATGACAATTAATAGGTAATCTTCATTGCCATTTAAGTGAAACTACTGAACTTAAATATACAAGCTTGATAAAAATGATCATTTTAGAAGAAAATTTCAAATGGCACTTTTTGCATCTGAACTCTTCATATACACACACAAAAAAAATGTATTACACACATACAAACCACACTCTGACATCCACTCACACAATTATCGTTAATAAGCAGAAAACAGGAATAAAGCAATATTTGTTTTATAGGCCAAACCTGGACAACTGGCACAATCTGGTAAAAAAAAAAAAACCTTGCCAACAGAATAAAAGCCTCTTAACAAAGATTGCATCATTTTATAGTTAAATGGCCCTGGGATTAAAAATTGCGGTTTCAATGGGGACATTTTTGTCCAAAAGGCGCTGAGAAGGAGTATTTTGTGTACCTAATGCAAAATTATTATTTTTTTTTTTTAAGAAAATGAAAATAGTAAAGTGAAATAGTAAAATTCCATAAAAATACACACCTGTGCCAAATTTGCATTAACACAGGTAAAGTTATTTAAAAAAAAAACTGAAAAGGACAAAAATGCCCATAAGGATGCACAAGGGTTAATGCAGCTTGTAGTTCTCATTACTAGTGTGTGAAACCCAGCATTACATTTACAAAAATGAGCTGGGACTTTCAGATCTTTTAGACCTTTTTGGGGGTTTAATTCTGTTTGATGAACCACTGGGTAAAGGTAGTGCTCTGTACTTATGGTATATGTAAAGAAAAATAAAAGTGTTTAGTTTTTTACTTTTAGTTTTTTAGCATTTAGTTTTTCTCCCTGGTACTCGTGTCAGGGCCTCCCAGATTTTCCCCAATACCTGGAGGATGTGAGCCTGTGCACTGTGTGCATGGTTTAAGGACTGATGATGATAGTAGCAGGACTGGCCCCATCTCACTCTCTCTTCAAATAAATGCGGTACAGGCAGGACAAAGCAGAACACCACTCCTTCCTCTGGCACCATAAAAGGGCCTTGTTGTCACTTTGTTTCAGATATGTATGGTTTATGTTAAGCCACATCTTTGTGGATTTTGTGGCACTACTTTTGTGGAATTGGATGATGTCAGCTTATGACTTTAATTACAAATGTACATCATAATGTTCAACGGTACAGTGAAGCATGGCTCTGCATTGCAACTCTTTCTCTTGCACACACAACCAACACCACACTTTATGTAAAAAAGATTGGAGAGCATTATTTATTATCTTTAACTTCAGTAAAGCAGATGTAAAACACTACAAGGGGAATGTGCTGCTCTCAGCTGTATTTGCACAATGACATCCTGGCTCTGGCTAAATCTACATCTGTCCACTGCAGAGGCTATAATAATACCACAACCTGGAGTAGGAACTATATACATGTATAAAAGTATAATATAACCTTATAACATCACTGACATTATATATGCTTGTAAAACACTTTAGGCCATATATGCTAGTGAAAGAGTTGCTAATGCATAGCTCAGCTGTAGGCCCTATTCACCAATGGTACAAATGTTTAATTCTCCCTAACAGCCAGAGTTATTATTTTATTAGTTTTAATTTTTATTTCAGTTAACTAAAGTGTTATTCACACCCAGTGCTACTTTAGTTGTACTAAAAAAAGTTATATTAGTTCAGTTTTAGTCTACAATCATCTCGCTAACTGTAGTTACTTTTATTTTGAAAGTGTTTCCGGTTTCATTCGCTTCCAAAAAAGGAATGGACCACGTGACTTCCGTTTTTGGTTTATAAACGAAAAACGAATTGACAGAAGTTCAAAGACTCACTTCATTCTTTGATCAAAAAGGAATAACGATTAAATGAATTCCAAAAACGAAAAACGGGCAGTTTTTAATTGGTTTTTCATTTTTTGATTCTGACACCAAAAACGGTTATTTGGTTTTTCTATTTGAAACAAAAAACAGAAAAACGGAATTTCGTTTTATAATTACAAACGAATTACGGATTATCCAGAGATCCCCTGACCACGGACCCACCATTATGTATTTTTATGATTCTTATTCGTAGAATTGAAACAGAATCTCCATTGAATTTAATTTCACAATGTGAATTAAAAGGAAGACATTTCTTATTTTTGCGCAATCCTAAATACATCGCATATCCAAAACTTATATGTGCAGCTGTATTTATTCAACATTTATTCTGTTTTACGGTTTTACCAAAGCCTGTGTACAAATCAACGGAAAAAGTTAATAGGGAAACATAATACTGGATTGTGTGATGGATGCCAGGAAGAGGAGTCTGTAGATCATATTATTTTAAGATGTAATAGGTGGAGCACAGAGAGCGATGATGAGAAATAAACTGAGGGAGATGGGAGTTCAGAATATTACATTAAAAGGGTTATTGAGTAGTGATAGGGTTCAGACTTGAATTCTTATGACTTTCCTAAGAGAAATAGGGGTTTTTAATAGAATATAAATAAAGGTAGTATTGAAGAGGGTTAAAGTATAAATACTGATGTGGTAGTTGTGGTGGTAATAAAAATTATTGTTGTTATTAATAGTATAATTATTATCATACAGAATGAATGGGATGAGGAGTGTGTGTGTGAGTGGGAGAAGGGGATTTAGTCAAGTACACCTGGCTGCAGCCTGCAGATCGGGGTGGGGCTGCACCTGGGGCGGGGCTACACGTGTAGCTCCGCCCATAACAATTCTCATTGGTTAGTTACAAAGTGATGACGTCAATCGAGACGGGGCCGCACTAGGGCGGGGCTGCATGTGCAATCCCGCCCAAAACGCTTCTCATTGGTTAGTGGCACAGCTATGACGTCGACGCCATGCACGGTAAACAGGAAATGGGGTTGAAAAACTCACACACTAAATCACGCTGAAACCTCTCACGTAGATTTAACTTAGAGCTAACTATGTATATTCTGTGATTAGAACATAGAGACCACGGATCATTTGTTTTTCTCCTGCTCTCACAGCAACACATTCTGGTGTGACATGTATGATTGGGTTGAGCCTTATCTCCAGTCTAGAGATAACATCACATTAGGAATTATAATGAAAGACAAAAACTATGAAATGCTTTTAAACACTTTAATTATCTTGGGTACATTTTTCATCCACAAATGTAAATGTTTAAAAACAGTCACTATTTACTGTCTTTAAGAGAGAATTTGCATTGTAGCCCATTACAAATCCCTGTGTTTCATGAAGAAGCCTCTCTCTATGTATGTAGCCTATATATATATATATATATATATATATATATATATATATATATATATATATATATATATATACATATACATATACACGGGAGGTGATAAAGGTGTTAGTTTTTTTGTGTATATATATATATATATATATATATATATATATATATATATACACCACGCTGAAAGCACCTGCATCGTATTTGCGTTAAGTGGTACAGTAATGATGTTGATGCTTCAAAAATGCATGCACAAATTTGAAATAATACTTTTAATAAAATTATTAAATATTAAAAATTTAAAAATTAAAAAAAGTAATAATGAAAGCAGCAAAAAGGAGTAGAGCACATATCCATTGTTTTAACTATGCCTGATCCAAGTTCAGCGTATAAGGAATTACAGAGTATTGTGTAATATTTTTGTAGTATTTTAAATGTTTTTCACATTCTGTTGCACTTCACCATGTAAATAACAAAATAACTGTAAACATTAATGGCACCTAAATATATTTCTTATTATAAGCATTCCTTGTTTATTGTAACTGTAACAATATTCCTTGTAACAATAGTTCTTGTTTATTTTTGTGCATTATATAGGTTATTATAAAACATTTATGCCAATAAAGTTTGAAGTTAAAATAACTATATAGTACATTGTCAATCTCTGCAAACCATATTATGCATGCCAACTCCAAAAAAACAAACTCATACCAGTGATAACTTTTATTTCAAAACAAGTTTAAAAAATTGTGTAAAGAGATATTCAGATAATCACCTACACACAAATACATGCACACACACACACACACACACACACACACACACACACACACACACACACACACACACACACACACACACACACACACGCGCGCACACTCTCACACAATCCACTCAGCCTGAAATTCCCCTCCATCACTGAAAAAACTAGCCCTCAACCTCCTTCACGGAAGAAAATGCATGCAGGACTGCCCTTCTGCCATCACCTACACACCCAGGTGGGCAGTCCTTGTGTATTTCAGTACAGTGCAAGCACAGTCAACGAGGGCACCTGGAACTCTTGCACTCCAGTTCACAACACCTAATTTAGATAAAATACAGAACAAACAATATTGAATCATTTTGAAGAATGGCATTATCAGTGCAGAGTCATACAAGGAATTTCTTTTTTATACATATTAAACATATTATATAGGAAAATGTTAGACAAGATACACTTGAGTGTTATTGGCTTTGTCTGTAGTACCTAAGTACCTTAATTGTTTATGAAGAATATAAACTCTTAATAAAAACTTTAATTTGGCTTGAGCAAGCCTATCCTAAAAGTTTTGAGGGCAATATAGTTTATCAAGCACAGACAGATGTATGAGTATGACAGATAGGGAGTATCTATAGGCACACAGAGATGCCTATAGATACCGATGCCGATAGATAGGCACACAGAGATGAATAGATAGATTAGGATAGGATAGAAAATTATTTTTGATGTGGTAATACACCAGCCGCATGGCGTGCTGGTGTACTGACAGAATGGGCACCTACTACTGCTCATACCCCCTCACAGTTGTGTACATTTTTGCAGGGGGGAATGGCTCTTAAAATCCTTGGATTCATAAAGTAAAAAAAAAAAAAAAAAAAAAATAGGTGAGAGAGATGGAGGACTGAGAGAATGTGTTAGAGAATAATTATCAGCAAACACCAAAATATATATAAAGTAAATAGCAAAAGTGGTACCCAGGGAATATAAATGATGATGACAATGCCAAGGATAAGCAAAGAGAATGAAGTATAGAGCATAAGAATAAGCATAATTTGTTATAATGATATTGAATTGAATAATGTTCAATGAAATAAATGTAATCTTATTAATTACGAAATAGTTTACATTTAATCAATTTATTTATAGAAAAAAGTCTTACAATATAACTTTGTATATTGTTACTATTAACTGTTAAATCATGTTTTTCTTCTGGTTCATTTTTAACACTAATATCCTCCTAATCACAACAAAACCACACTAATATACATACACCCAGCGCGCGCGCACACACACACACACACAGGCCTACGATGCTTTTGGGAAACGCTGCCCTGGTTATTTGTGTGATATGGTGAGTAAAGTTACACAATCTTATTGTTATACCACTTCATTGTATCATCACACTAAACGCCACTTTGCCCCTAACCAATGAGAACCAACGAGAAGCTACACGTGTACCCCCACCCCAGGTGCACCCCCGCCCAAATCTACAGGCTGCAGCCAGGTGCTTCTCAACTTCTCGGCGCATACAAAAATCCGCGTGCAGTATACCGGAAGTAAACATGGCGAGACACCAGCACAGCATCCTTTTGGAGTGAGGTTAGTAATGTTACCAGCGTCACAGCGCAAACAAAGGTGATCGCTATTTGCCCCGAACTATTCATTATCCGCATGCAGCTGTTGTTTTCTTCATAGATATCATATATGACTAGATACCCTATTGGCCGCTGGAAAACGAGAAATCCGGCCGCCATTTTGAACCGGTCGTATTCCTAGTCTTGTTGCGTGACAGCAGATCAGATATCAGAGCACTGTGGAGCATTTTCCCGTTCTAATCGCCAGACCACCAAAAATAGTGCTTTTCACAAGTAAGTCTTAACATAACCGTACTATTGGTTGTATTTTGTGAATAGAATATTACCAGATAATCAAGAAGGAGCAAGGATATTTGCTATTACTGTACTGAAATCGTTGTAAAATGCTGTTTACTGCATTCGCCGGTGTTCACCCGGCATGGAGAGGTGTGGTAACTGTTAAAGTAATTACTACAAGAGCTTCTAGGTTATCAGATAAGCATTCAACTGCCCTGTTGTATAGGTTATTTGTGTTTGCGCACATCAGGAAGCAACGTGATATACACGCATGATAGCGATGCGCAAATTTAGTTACCCCTCCAACCTCTAGTTTTATTGATAACCTATATCTTATCACATGCGATTTGGCTATTGATATTACAGAAGTCCTGTGGTAAAATTACATTAACTTACTCCATCTACCCTTGTAAAGTTAATCCGAATAGGGCTTCAGTCTCAACATTTCCCCTCCCACATTCACATACAATAATAATAGGCTTAATGTTGTCCGACTCCGAATTAAATTTTTAGAAATTACTGATGCAAACACGTTGAAAAGCTTCTTCTCAGTTTTTATTACAGGTGGCTGCGTTCGGTGGATTCGGTGGCTGCGTTCTCTGTGTGTGAATGAAAGTGTGTGTGTGTGTGTGTGAGAGAGAGAGAGAGAGAGAGAGAGAGAGAGAGAGAGAGAGAGTGTGTTCGCGTATGTGTGCGCGATCATAAATTGTTTCTTCTACTTATTAAAATATCTTACTTTACTGTCTGCTACTATCTGTTTCTGCTTCTTTATTATATTTATAGTGTGTGATTTATAAAATACATTATATCCTTCATCACACATATTGTGTCTGGTCACTGTATATCTTATCAGAATATTATATTACTGTTAAACTTACTATGGATATTAAAATACGCCGAACCACGTGTCCTGTATCATAGCTACATGAATGACCTTTGCAGCAAAAAAAAAAACGCGTCTAAATCAGTTCAGTATTTAGTGAGATATGATTAATTTAATGCGCTGACAGCTCATTTCACCTGCCATTCAGATTACACTGAGCGGAGCGGATGACCGGTTTAAGATGGCGGCTCTAATTCTCGTCAGTGCCAAAAGGCAGTAGCGGTCGATAGGGTGTCTACCTATATGATGTCTATGGTTTTCTTTGTATACAGGAAGAAGAATCGGAAATTACGCAAATTGCGTCTGAAAGGTTATCTGTACGTCAAGACGCTAACCACGCATCGCCGTTTACATCGGGATAGTGCAATTCCATGTATACAGGAGAAACTCTCTCTGCTCACGCATGTAAACAGGTTATTCCCTATAGGTGTTAAATCAAAAGTCAAAAAGAACCGAGCGCACAACCGATGCTGGCGCGCGCATGATCATTCTACACGCCCTCACGCTTGATCTGCTCTCGCCTGTTGCTTTTGCTCGCTCGAACAAATGTTATTTTTGACAGTCGAGGGGCGGGACTCCCCTTTTCCGGAAGTCAGTTGTGATTGGTCGCTGTCCAATGACTTGTTGTAATTCTAGGCATCACTCAATTTGTTTTATTTATTGTGGTTAATTAATGTGTAATGTGATGTTAATGCATTATTAATATAGAATATATACCAGATACGTTTTTTAACAGAAAGTATTAGTGATTGGATTGTGTTGTTGAGAGATATTTACAGACTGTAATGACACATTTTTCATGGTTATTAGCATTGTAAATCTGACAAAATTCTTATAAATGTTTAATTACATTTTATATTTAAAACACTTTATATTTAAATTTGTGCTATTGGCTTAAAATATCTAAAATAAATCGGAGAAAAAGTCATATTTGCTGTAGTTCACCTCTACCATTTACCACTATTTACGTTTATCCCACCAAAATTAAAATGGATCTGAGAACCTCAGAATGTAAAAAGTGTCCATTAAATAGTTGTAAATATAACAAGGGCTTTGGATAAAAGATAAATTGTATATATATTGTATATATATTGTATAATATATATATATATATATATATATATATATATATATATATATATATATATATATATATATATATAATTGTATATATGTATAATAGTTTATATCAATAAGCAAGAGTTGTTGTGTGAGCTTTTTGTTTTCATCCTGTGTATTACTATTATGTCAATTTTGAGTGGTTCATTATATTTTCTATTAAATGTAAAAGGTGCTCTGGCAACATGAATGTATTTAATTTTTTTAAGATATGTTATGTGCAGATGGGGTTTAATCATTTATGCTGTGTACTACTTGCTCATTCTTTCTCTTAAGTTATTAGATTACAAAAGGTTAGATGATTAAGATCACCATATAATGTTGTAATAGCATTGCTGGGTTTATTAATTTGCTGGATTTAATATTGTTTCTCTGTATTCGGAGCAAATTCTGAAAAGGCATTTTTAAGCTATAATATGCTGTGTTCTGTATCTTAACTTGAGAAGCCAGAACCCCTTTACATTTAATAGAAAATATAATGAACAATTTATATTATTATAATGTAAAATTAATAAGAATTTTGGAAGATTTACAATGCTAATAACCATGGAAATGTGTCATTACAGTCTGTAAATATCTCTTAACAACACAATGCAACTAAAACTATCTGGTATCTGGTAAGAATATGTTCTATATTAACAATGAATTAAATTACATTACACATTAATTAACCACAATAAATAAAACAAATTAAGTGATGTCTCAACTCAAGTCAAGTGAATTACAAGTCATTGGACAGGCATCCAAATCACAACCAACTTCCCGAAAAGGGGAGTCCCGCCCTCTGACTGTCAAAAATAACTTTTGTTCGAGCGAGCAAAACCAACAGGCGAGAGCAGATCAAGCCGTGAGGGCGTGTAGAATGATCATGTGCGCGACAGAGGGCTTGTATTGCAGTACAGAGGAGATGTCACGAGCGCGCACAGGTTATGAATGAGCTCGCGAGTCCCCGTTTCCTCGCGTGTGGATCCGTTTTCCTCTCGCCAAAGTCATTTACCGCACGCGCCAGCATTGGTTGTGCGCTCGGTTCTTTTTGAATTTGATTTAACGCCATATATTCCTAAATGTTTTAGAAACCCGAAAAGTGACCTTAACCCGACCATAACCCGAAAATTAGCTGCATGTAAACGTAGCCATAGATATCCGCACTTTCCTGATGTTTTCGTTCATACTGCCATAGCCATGACGTAACCATGGCGACAGATGTAGACAACTGCGTGTAACGTTTAACGGCACGCAGTTCTTGTATCTTTAAAACATAGACCATGGCAAGCAGACTTTGGAACAAACAAGGAGAACTAAAATGATTATCAATATCAGCATGCTGTTTTTGAGATGCCGGGAGCACCAAGTCCACAAGTAACTTGGACTTGACAGAGCTTGACGCGTCATGACTTGAAAGCTTTATTAGACAGGTGAGTAAATGTAAATAATAATAAAAAAAAACATTTGCTCAACAAGATGAAATATTAGAATATGGTCAGCATGTTATTCTATTGTTGATCTAAGTTAGCTCACTACTAGTTTCATATAGCAAACAAACTAACACAGTATAATATTATAATTTTCAACACATTTAAATGCTGTTTAGTGTGATAATGTAACATTAGACCAAATGGAAACAGCGCTACGTTACCTCACAAGTTTAAATTCGTCTAAAAACTGATCTGTGTGAGTAATTCAGCACTTGCAGGTAGTTTCGATAGAATTAAATATCCTTATGCCTTTATCTGCCTCTTTAGCAATCAGCGACCTGCTTCATACCACTGTAATGTTAAAAAACATGAACGTTTGCACATCCATAAACATTATTAGATCCATCAGCATGACAGCAAGTCCTCATGCTGATGACCTACGCCGCAACCTACGCCTTTGTTATTGTTGGAAACTACTCCCTCTTGTGGCATAAAAAACCTACATATTGTGCCTTTAACAGGTTTTGAAAATTTTTTTTTTCAAAACAGTTTGACCACATGATGATAGTGGAATGCAGACAAGCGTGTTTCCCATGTTGCATAATGAGTCAGTGAAGCTTAATCACATTCCTGCAAGGGGACTGTTGTAGTTGATGCTGATTTACTCTACAAGAATTTCTTCTGAGAAATATATATGAGAGGCTTGTTTTATTTATTAGAAAATACATTTTTGCTGGTAAGCAACTAAACATTAGGCAGGCAGTTAAGCTGAAGGTTGGTAAATGTCTGCAGACATGCAGAACAAAGCAATACTGTCATATAACAGCAATCAAAGTAACTGATATAAAACAACAAAAACAACTACTAACACAGCCCATGTTTGATCATGTCATGATGAATGATGTTAAGTCATTGCATTTTCCTGATCACACGCTGGCCACCATTGGTCCTTGGTCTTCACCACTAGTATCCCATCATGACACAGCATGGCTTTGAGGTCCCCCGCCTGGAGTTGACGGTCAGGCAGCTGGTACTGTCTTGTGAAACTCCTCGACACAAACCCATGCTCGTCCATCCTCACCCCATGCCGACCTCTGATTAACAGCCACCCCTCATAGACTTGTATGAGGAGGTCTTCTGGTTTGAATTGCGTCACATCCAGCAGGATTTGAAACACTGGCTCTCCTGAGTCCTCGTCCTCACTGTCTGCTTGACTCCCCTCAGTGTCCATTTTAACCGGTAGACATTCAGGTCCCGGCAGGGCAAATAGTCGATGATCTTCAGTGCATTCATTTAAATTCCTTGTTTTAAAGTGCTCCTGGTAGCGCACAGGGCTTGATATCCAGTGGGAAATAGTGATCCCCTCTCTTTCCATGACACTGGGTGTAGAGGTTACCTTGCCTTTTTTGCTAGTGAATGTGACGTCAGCGTGATGCGTTAGAACCAACCAAAGCTATAAAAAGACAGTCCTCAGCTTAGGTTTCTGGGCATGGGATGGGGCGGACCATTTTAGAATAGGCAAAGAGAACTGATATGTTCACTTTAGTATGTAGGAAGCTTGTACTCAACAAGCATGACATAATGTGGTGTTAAACACACTACTGTTGAAAAGTTTGGGGACATTTTGTGACCGTATACAGTGACAATAAAGACTTAAGCTGTTTTGAACTTTCTATGTAGTCTGTTTTCAACATTGATAATAATAAGAACTCTTGAGCACCAAATCAGCAAAATAGAATAGGCTTTTCCAAACTCAACTTTTCTATTACAGGAATAAAATACATTTTCAAATATTATATTCTAAAGGATACATAAATGATACTAAGTCAGTAGCAAACACAAAACTCCTTTTTAAATAAATGTATTCAGATTGTTTTTTGTGAAGTATGTTTTGTTTTTCTTCTGAAGTATGACGGTTTACGGATAGATGTGAATAATGAACCAATACTGCCACTTAGTGGATATTTATTAAGAGTACACACACACACACACACACATACATACATACATATATATATATATATATATATATATATATATATATATATACACACACAAAGAAGTCTCTAATGCTTGTTTTTATTACACAATACACAAAAATAAAATACACAAATAATGTTAAAATACACAAATAATGTTTAATATCACTACAGCTTAAAATAAGTGGTTTCTAAATTTTATATTTGAAAAGTAATTTATACCTGTGATGTCAGTTTTTTGGGTTTTTTTTTAATACAGACTTGTATAATATCTAATTGTAAAATAGAAACTGTAAATATCTTTACTGCTTCTTTTTATCAATTGAATGTGTCCTTGCTGAATAATAGTCATAATAAAAAACAAAACAATGGTACTAACATGTACTTCATGGTCAAATAAATAGGCTAACCAATTAATAAACCTCAAATTTCAGCCTTTAACCCATTTTTAAGAAAATGGATGAATGATAAGTTGTTTATAGGTATTTTATCTTCTCTATGAAGAGTTTTAGATACATTTACATTTTTATTAATAATATGCATTATTAGCTTATTTTCAATCAACAATGGGGAATAAAAATTTGGTTCGATTTCGAATTTGTTTACCTGACGACCATTTAAAACCACAACATAAGTATATTACTTAGGCACACCAATGCTTTGATAATATTATCAGCTTCCCACAATTCCCAGAAAAAGTTTTTCTCTCACTGAGTGAGAGTACACAATCATCATTATTATCATGTCATGATCATTAACACTTTCTTTACATTATTACATAACTCATCAAAACATACAATGTCCTTTTTGTCTGCTTTTTTCAGAGGTTGGAGATGTGATTATTTAAACCAAACTTTATTTTGACCATTTTTAATCATAATTTTTCTGTAGAATTCATTGTGTGCAGGTGTGTAAAAGTAACTAATCCAATTAGCAGGTTTATTTTGCAGAACAAGTCACTGAGCTGATAATCTCTTGAGACTGCGCTCTCCTAATCTCTTTTAGACAACAAGTCTCTCTCTCTCTCTCCCTGAGTATTCACCCACCTCTAGTTTATGTTTATGAATGGGGAATGAACAGAAATGGTTCCTCTTTTCTCCATCCTTTCATTTGAAGGACCATTGAATCTCTGTCTTCGTATAGTATCTTTCTGTGTTCCCTCTTCAAAGCCGTCCTCCACCTGGCTTCGTTCAGTTACTCTGGCTTGGCTTGTTTGTTGTCTGGGGTAACGCTGTTGCTGGGGACGATGTCAGAACACATTCAGCTCTCAATAGCCCTGTGTAGGATTGGCTTTTATACGGTAAGCCAAGCACTTGTCTTCATAATTTGCTGTAGGCTACTTTTTATGCATGCACATGTTGGTGCATTTTCTATGATTTTATTTATTTGGATGTTTGTCCAAACATATTTTGATGGAATTGTGTTCTGTTATAATACAGGCTACAGTTGGCATTCTCAACAAAATACACAATCTGAACGCTGCAATAGTTCTCCCATGTAGATCTGCATGTATGATTACAATAGCTGGAATTATAGTCTGTGTCTGACAGCTTTCATGAGCTGGTAGCAAATCAAAAATGATTAAACTGTGGTGAAATATAGCACTTGTTCATCCCCAGTGAGTAGTGTGGCAGGTGTTTTTGATAGTTAACCCTTGAGTTAACTTCTGTGATTTTATGCAAGAAGTCAAATGGTAACCTTATACAGTAGGAAAAAAACCCAAAGCTGTAATCCTATTGTAACGTGTTCTTTGTTATGACTTGGGGTATTTTTCTTATCTAACTCTTCTAGTTTAACAGTTACTATTGAGATTTACAATTTTTTGTCTCAATATTAGAAATGTAAAAATAACTTTAGTTCGATTTAGTGTCTTGAGGAAACATCATTTAGGTAGCAGGGTTTCCACTGTCCGGTAATTACCGGACATTTGGCCGGGAAAAATATGAAATGTCTGACAAGATTAAATCTCTCCGGTCAAATTGTCCGATTAAAATTGCGCAATAATCCCGGCCCCCTAACACTATATGAATTTGAGAATAAGCCAAAAATGTAAAAAGCAAAAATACACATAAAACGGCTGTAATATAGACAAACGTGAGACGTTTCAAACGGTCAGGACCATCTCATTCTCAATCTCAATATATAGATCAGTGGTCCTAATCGCACGCACTTCGTTGGTTACAGTTTTTTTTCTCGTTCATCAAAACCGAATAGCCTATGTTCATCAGTGGTTACAGCCTATATCAAGCAAGGAGCACGTTTGTGTGCATTTTATTGAGTGATTTCACCTGAATGAATAGAGTCTCCGCAACTGCGATAGAGTGAAACGCGCGTTAAATGAAGATTGCACAACTCATGAAGCGCGTCATGCATGCAACTAGGGCTGGGCGATAAAACGATAACGATAATTATCGCGATATAATTTTTCGCAATAAAACGATATCAAGAGGTCGATAAATGTTAGATAATTTTTATGCGCCAAAAATGGAATGAAACTCATTTGAAACACGCACGCCACATGGAGCATTTATCCACTCGGCTCAAAGTCCAAATGGCAGCGCACTGAGCGCAAGAGCGAGCTCACGCAGACTCGCACTCTGATCGTCTCACTCGTATTTGTATTTCACCTCATGCCGCCTTGCCCATCACAGTAATTGCTCCTTTTCTCAGAACCTGCGAAAGCACACCACAAATATACGTGGTTTACGGCCGTCAGCTTGCTTTTGAACGGTCGATCGATGCACTCTCTAAAGTGCTGGTGGCTTGTCGAAGACCACCGTGCCCGTCAACTCTAGCAGCATCTCGGAAATTAACATAATGGGATCATGACTTTACGCTCCCTTCCGGCACAATCACAATCCTCAGGTTAGCCCTTCCTGATCTATTTTCCAAATCTTCAATGTGGTCAAGAAGAGATGTGTTCTCGAGTTTGCAAAGTTCTTATTGTACTTTCGGATAGATTGGAAATTCGGAAATGTCTTCCCCGGATACTAATGGGCTGTTTAGTCAGTTCAGAAATCAACTGGTCCATGGAGACCAGATTCAAAAGTTTCTGTCATGGCCTGTTTTTCGAGATTGAGAGGTGGCGGCAATGGCTGCCAGCTTACCGGTGTTGTGCCGAATTTCGGCCCCCTGCCAAATTGTTACCCCCCTAGTATTGGTAGGTTTAGGATTAGTTGTGGGGGAGGGGTAAGGATTAGGGGTGGGGTTAGGATTAGGCAATCAGGTACTGACTTTAGACGAGGGGTATAATTTGGCAGGGGGTTGAAATTAGGCACAACACCGGCAATGCTAGCAGTAGCTCTCGTGGTCAGTGGGACTGAGGGGTGCAGCTGTTTCTGCTTAGAATTACTCATAATTCACCCAGTGATGTTCTATAACGCATATATCAACAATAGGCGCGTTTCCATTACAGATTTGCACAAAACATTTGGAATATTTTCTAAATGTTGATAAAAACGATACGAAATGTCGCTGTTTCCATTAACCGATGTTATACGACTAAAACGTCTTTTTTCCTCTTCGCAATAAGTCATTCCAAAAATCATGGCAATGGACGTTGGTAGGTTTATAGCCTATCACAGCTACCGCACTAGACATTATTATTATTAATGGAAGGAGATATGGTGTGTTATCCAAGCATTAATGGCAGGGAAAGACAGAGTTCCTGGGTGTTTCTCCCTAATTTCTGCACCGAGGTCTTGATTGTAGCATTTCTTTCTGAGGTTTAGAGTCCTGTAGGCTTCCTGTAATTATTGTTTCTTTTGTGAATTTAATACAGAACTCTGTCTCGTATTATGTCTAGAGATGCACCGATTACAGTTTTCTAGGCCGATCCTTATTTCCGATTGTTGCTTGAGTTTGACCTGCCGATTCCGATGTTTCATTTTTTTTAAATACACAGCACACACAAAAATGTATTTTCTATTTTCTCTTTAATAGAACAGTTTGCATAGAACATTTTGAACAGATACTTGCTATAAAACAGAACTATATAAATTACCCCAGTGTGGGAAATTCACGCACATCTAAAGTGCAGTGTTATGAAGAACTATTTCCTTTTCACATCCAATAACCAACAAAAAAATTCATATATTTAGAATTTAAATTTCAATAGCATTTTATTTAAAATAAACATAGCCTTGCAGTATATAGATTTCTCTCTCTCACAGACAGGCCTATTGCAGTCACTGTACATCAATGGCAAGTTATCTTCTCAAACAGTTCTCTCATCTGACACATGTCCAGCCAGGCTAAACAGGACAAGTGGAGCATGTGCAGGGAAACGATTGGGAAATAATAAAAAGTTTCTATAAATATTTATTATAAGTCTTCATTTTTTCTTTTCTGACATAACCTACTTCAGTTCTTGTTAAAACACACCAAACATGCACATTTTTGGATGAAATCATATTGTCCATCAAAAGTGCTTTCACTTTAATTGAGCGCAGCAAAAATAGACTGGGTGCTGAAACTGCGCTTAACTGTTGCTCACGTGCGGCTCCGGCTCGTGTGTGAATACACTCATTGATTAACCTTATAATTGGAAAAAGGTGAGGGATTTAAAGGGTTAGTTCACCCAAAAATTAAAATTATGTAATTTTTGACTCGCCCTCATGTCGTTCCAAGCCCATTAGACCTCTGTTCATCTTCGAACACAGTATAAGATATTTTAGATTTAGTCCAAGAGCTTTCTGTCCCTCCATTGAAAATGTATGTATGGTATACTGTCCTTGTCCAGAAAGACATCATCAAAGTAATTCATGTGACATCAGTGGGTTAGTTCTAGGGTGTAACGATACCCTCATGTCACGATTCGATACATATCACGATACTGAGCTTACGAATGCGAATATTATTGCGATACACTAAGACAAATAAAAGGTTGACAAAAATGTACTGTTGATTGAAATGCTACATTTTATATTTTATAAAATGAATATTGGCTTGGACTCTGTGCGTGTAATCCAATGGTGAAACCTGAATAACAATTTTCATGATTCTAAAGCTGAAAATACAGAATTATTTTAGATGAATATGCTTGCACTCTGTCACTGACTATAGATTTTAAAATAAATGTAGGCCACTTTTTACTGGTAACATAAGATATTTGGCATTATCAGGGACTAGGGTTGGGTCTGAAGAAATCGAGTCTCGATTGGAACCGGGACTAACTTTTTAGTTTTTTCACGGAATCGTTCCAAAAGTAAAAATTTAGATTCCTAGTTTCGAATATTCACAGTCCGTCGACCGGAAGAAGAAACCGCTGAACAACACCAACGAAGAAGCGTCTACCGTAAGTGTTGGCATAACTCGCGGATTCGAACATGAGTAGCTTACGTCGCGGTCCAAAGTGTGGCTTCACTTTTCTAAAAATAAAGAATCTCGGCAAAATGCAACATTTGTGACAAAAGGAGTATTTGTGACAGAAGGAGTATTTCCTTCAGAAAGGAGTATTTCCTTCAGAAAGAGCGTTGGTTAGCAAGGTTAGCTCAACTTTTGACCCTGCCTCTTAAAAGAATAGAATCGAGAATCGTTAGGAACCAAATGGAAACAAGGAATCAAATCGTTCAAATTCAAACGATACCCAACCCTAATCAGGACCCACAAATATTCCCCGCACTGCATTATTATCCATTATATATAGTAGTTTAATGTAAGTACTGACACTAAAACTCTGAAAACTTTTTCTCACACAGTACATTTTTTTGGGGGACTATCCACCATATGTATTGTCACTATTCACGATTCATATTGTTGCATTTTTGTATTGCGATATATTGGGGTATGATATATTGTTACACCCCTGAGTTAGCTTCGGATTCTTTGAAAAATTTAAAACAATTGTAATCTGAACCCGGTTGTGTTCAGTAAAAAATGTTTTCATGTTCAGTAAAATGTTTTCATGATTTTGAAATAAGTCTTTTATGTCCACCAAGGCTGCATTTATTGGATCAGAAATAGAGTAAAACACTAATAATGTAAAGTATTATTACTATTCTAAAATATATGTAGGCTATTTTAAATTCAAATTTATTCCTGTAATGGCAAAGCTGAATATTCAGCTTCAGAACTCCAGTCTTCAGTGTCAATCAGAAATCTTTAGAATATACTGATTTGCCACTCAAGAAAAAAAAAAAACTTATACCAATTTTGATCACACATGTTTTGTCTAATTTTTTTTTAGGATTCTTTGAAAAATAAAAAGTTCAAAAGAACAACATTTATTCTAAAACATTTTTTGGAGAACTATCTTTTGAAAGGTTGTGTATATTGTAGATTTTAGTCAATATCCTATCAGTTTGTTTTAATATGTGTTTAGAAATGTGTGATAATGTAGATCTTTCATTTTCAGCAGAGTTAGTACAATAAGAAATTGAAGGCAACAGGTGAGTGGCCCAGTGTGAATGTGCGGGTAAAGGTCTTATTGCGTCTTATTACTGTAGTTAGTTTTCTGTAGGACCTTCATTGAGATGGCAATGGAGGGGAAAATCCCTTGCCTTCTATTTTAGTTGTGGTCTAAAATTGTGGCACGTGGCTAACTGGTTGTCAGATCTCTTGCTCTAAATGTCCCACCCTCCCTCATTCTCAGTTTTCCGTATACTATACGTGCGTTTGTATGCAACTGCATGTGTGTTTACTCAGTTCTGACATGTACTTATTTCTACAAAACTGTTAATGATAGAACTCTACTGCTTTTGCATTTTCTTATGTTCATGAGATGGTAAAACTTTGTTCATTGTTATTAGGAGCACAGTTTTCCTGTACAGAATACCAATGAGATGTCTGTTAACTGCCTGTTTGTTCTAATTCAGGTGCTCTTTGTGCTAATAGTTTGACTGACAGTAACAAAGTTTGCATTCATTAGGTTCGCTGAAGAATGTTTTAGGAAATGTTTAACTCGGAAAACTTTTCAAAAAACACACAGTAGTGATTAGGAAGTATATTTCAGGATGATAACCCTTACGAAAAATAAGTATACTTCAAATTAATTATATTAAGTTCAAGTAGGGGTGTGCGAATAACGATTTTCTGATCACGGACAATTAAAATGTCTACAAGATCTACATTTGAGGAAATATCAAAGTGCTAAGTGCTACAGTGCATTCTATCAGTTGCAGTTCTGGGGCCTCCGTCCAATACAATACAATGCGACGTACATTCACATCACATTAATGCACAGGTAGAGTTACACTCCCTGGATACTGCAATTCATTATTATTTGCATGTGCTTTAAAGCCTTGCCATTTAAACATTTCATTCATGTGCTGATGCGCTGTTCTTGCATGGGATTTTCTGAGCAGATACATACACCCGAAGTGCACATGCACTTAACCTGTCAAACAGCGCCTGATTACTGGACTAACTTATCTTTCTAAAGTCTTATTGGGTTAATACTGCCAAATACACACAAGGTTTACATAAACACAGTTGGTTATGTCTAAAGTGAAAGCTAAGATTTGAGAGACAATCGGATGTAGGGTTGGGTCATCGTTTGAATTTGAACGATTCCGAATTCCTTGTTTCGAATCCTGGTTCCTAACGATTCTCGATTCTTTTAAGAGGTGGGGTCAAAAACAGTATAAAATCAGAAACAGTTGTTGTTAGGAAAATGATCATAGCAAAGGCATTGTAATTTCTGTTCGTATTATTACATCGATATTATTGTAGTAATCTATTATCAAAGTGTTTATTAGTAATACACTGGAAATTAGTAGAAATATGAATATATGGTTAATATAAAATATAAAATTTTCAGTTGGGGGCCACTGTGCTCCTAGTGAAAAAAGTTAGTCTGGAGCCCTGTGTAGACTCTATATAGACTATTTAAATCTGAAAACTACAATAAGCAACAAAATTATCCATTAGTGCATGTTCACAGAGGAAAAGTATTGGTTGTTCTCAATACTTGACGAAACTGACAGAATCCAAAGGCGTTGGCGAAGTAGTGGGTAGTGGTCGACCGATATTTGGCATTTTAAAATGTGGAAAGAGGGACTCTTATTTTGACGGACAGTACTGAGAACACGAGCTCCTGAGAAGAGATCACACAGTGCACACAGCGACCTCACATTCTCCATCTTGATTAGTTTACTATCTCTGTCAGTTATATCTAATACTTTTGTTAGACAGAACTGGTAAACAAAGGAAGTAAATGAAAAAGTAAAGCTTTTGCTATTATATTATTTGTATAACAGAAACTCAAAACGATCAGACTAAAATACTTTCTCATTTATCGTCAACATTCAGCAAATGCTCGTCTACATCGTTTAAACAAATCTCTGAATATCTAATAAACATTTAATTTCACAAACCTTGCAAATTTAATCAAATCCAGCTGTGATATCTTGTGAAGTGTGCATTTGTAGCCAGCATAAACACATTAATGAGAGTGACGGTCAGTCTGGGTGAAGTGAGTGAATACGAACAGAAGGTCAGCTTCACAGAAGACGCGATCGAACAACTTTAAATCCTTAAAGGGTTGGTTCACCCAAAAATGAAAATTAAGTAATTAATTACTCACCCCCATGCTGTACCAACCCCGTAAGACCTTCGTTCATCTTCGGAACACAAATTAAGATATTTTTGATTAAATTTAAGAGGTGGATCACTGCTATATAGGCTGCCTAAGGGATCGAAACCTGACAGCCCAAAAAGTCATTGAAGAAAATGTTTAAATATTTCATGAGACAACAGTGGCTCAAGTAGAAGTTTATCAAGCGACGAGAATACGTTTTGTGCAAAAAAACAAAGAAAAATAACGACTTTATTCGACTACTCCATTTCTTGTTGGCCTAAGACGAGAGTTCAAGAGATTTCCACGACTCATGCGAGAATTGCGATCTTCTTCAACTCTACTTCAGTTCTCGTGAAATACAATTAGTCATACCGTGAAACAACTAGGCTATTTTCTTCTTATTAATTAAAACCAGGCAATTGGTTGATGAAACATTGATTGAAATTAAGATACAATTAATAAAAAATAAAATTCTCTTTAAAGAAAGGCATTGTGGTTTCTCTTTAAGATCTCTGTGAAAGATTTAAAGTCGCTTTCAGAGCGGTCATTTCTGTAATGGAGAACTGTCAGGTCCGTAACATAAAATGCGAATATGGAAAAATAAAATAAAAATAATATTTTATGTTCTGTGGAGGCCGACCGTTCTTCATCAGGTTAGTAGGCCATTACTTTTTTTGTGCAGTGTAATTCATAGAATTACTAAAAAAATTATTTTGCTACCTAAAAGTTAAAGATTTGTTGTGTTATGTGTAGTTCGCTCATATTAAATATAAAACGCATGTGTAGATTCTCCTCCGTTTTGCTCGTTCACGTCTAGGGGTAGGGAGTCCCGATTCTCGTTAAGATTGAGCGGTAGGTGAAAGGGTAGGCCTACATAGCCCTTGTAACTGAGATTTTTCAGAGGCACACTCCAAACGGAGGGCTTAGAGAAAGTTCACAGAATGCATTCGCAAATCACCGGCAGAGATGGCTTTCGCAAATGGTTAAACATTTAATTTTAGCGCCAGATAACACCACCATGCACATTGTTTACTCTTATAATAATACTATAGTCATTTAAATGTAGAAATTGTATAATAAATTACCTTTTCCAAGTCAGAAAAGACATACATTTTGAGGAAGGAAAGTTATAATCATCATGTTTCTTCAAATTTAAGAGCAGCTGTGCTGATTGTCAGTCGTTGTCATGGAGAAATCCTGTAAAAACTTCGTAATAGCAGAGCTATTACCGTACTACTGATGACGTATCGGGTTCATGAAGGGTTGTTCCATTTCGTAGGGGAATATTCCAACCCCTTGGCCCTTGTAACTCTGAGTTTAAATCTGTTTTATTTCTCCGCATTTGAAAGTTGGTGGAAACTGTGTCGGGATAATGTAAGTACACATCTAACAGAAATTTTTAACATAGTTATTTTTGCCATTTTTAAAGCAGAAAAAATGCATATTGTGCCTTTAATTATGTAAAATTAGCTATAGACTAAAACCAATTTTTGTTACAGGCTCTAAACATTTTTTTCTGTTGTAAAGTTGGGTATGGAGGCATCATTGGGTCAGATTGAAAACTAAAAGTCTTAAACTTGAAACTAAAAGTCTAAATCGAAAAAAGTCGAAAATGAATTTGGTATTCAGGATTGGGCATTTGGTATTTTAGGATTGGGCATTTGATATGGCATCTGGTATTTAGGATTGAGTATTTGGTCATTTAGCCATTTAAGATTGGGCATTTAGGGATTTAGGATCGGGAATTTGGTATTTAGAATTGGGCATTTGAGGATTGAGGAGTGTATGCAAATAAGGAGGCGTGGCCCAAATATTGGAGGCTGGTTTTGAAATGGCTGAAACACCACTCTGCTTTTTTCAATGTCATTTAAACACATTTTAAACATTATAAGCACACAAATGTGGTTCAGGGAACGCATAGCTTATTGATTATATTCACTGCATGTATGTACGGTAGCCTATAGTTATAACAAAAACTAAATATAAAACGGAACCCTGCCTCTTTTTGTTTGAATTTAAAAATATTAAACATATTCCAGACAATATATGTATTGCAATTATTGCAATAAACAGCATTACAGATAGGGATGCGCGGTATACCGGTATTGCAAAATACCGGTATATAATAAATTTCAAACGGTACAATATCATCATTTTGTTGAATTCGGTATTTCATACGCTGCTGTTCCGAAATTCTCCACAAGGCGGCAGTGCGCTACCGAAACTGACGCGGGTCCCGCGAAACCGGCAAACGAAGGAACACGATGGATCAAAACGAAGCTCATTCGAATTTCTACACACCCGAAATTAATAAATAGAGTAGTATCAGTTAAATAAGGCATTACTTTGCCTGCTAAAGTAATGAGAATAGTAAAGTAACAGACCTCAATGCACCACTCTGCAAACTTTGCTTTCAATAAAGTGTTGCCATGGGAGGCAACAAACCTGCCGAAGTGCTCGTCAGTTTCTCACCCTGACTAGTTCAACGAGTTCAGAGATCGACGGGTGAGTTCATCATTCAACTGATTTAATTTAGTATTTATTGAACACTGAACAGCGCACATAAGAGCTTATCAATTAAATATGAATGGTAAACACGAGAGATCAAATCTTCTTGCATGACACGCTAGAACCAATTCAGTTTAGGTCTCATCATTTTTGCAATTTTAAACAAACATATTCATTTAATTTGAATTAATAAAGAATAAAAGTAATTAAAGTAAAATTAATGGCATTATTGCCGCTGTGGCGACCCATAGAGAGAGAGAAATAGAGAGAGATGGTAGTAATATAAATATTAATAATATTAGCCTACAATTTGTCAACAAGGAACCTGGCCTAACAATATAGCATTGATTAATCTAGATCAATCAGTAATAAAATGACCTAAAAATGTCATATACTAATACATGTTTAGCATCTTAACTTTACTTTTTGCAATACATTATGTGCATATTCTGAACCCAAACAGTAATCAAACCAAGATGAATAAACGCTATAAATGTTGATAATTAATTCTTTGTTGATGCATGACAGCTAATGGTTTACATGTCATTTCATTATTCTATTATTATATGTTAATCTATTATTATAGATATTAACCTATTATTACATAGATATTACGATATTAATAATTAAAAAGATTTTATTAAAAAGAAATTATTAATTGTATAATTTCAGGTTTTTTTTTCTTTTCCAAAATCAAAATTTTACCTACTGTATGTTCCTTGACTGATTTTTTTTTTATCTGTTTTTGTTTTTTGATACTTTTCTTTGCACATATGGTAGTTGAGAGTTTCAAGCAGTCAAAATTGTTTCAATTCACTTAAATTTAGACTCTTTTTTCCCCTCGACTGTGGTATCGATTTAGTATCGACATTCTAGGTATTAGGTTCTGGTATTGGTTCTAAGCCAAAATTGTGGTATTGAGCCATCCCTGAATTACAGATGATCTTGTAATAAAATAAAAAGTGACAACTCAACCCTCTCTTTTTGTTAAATTGTATAAGTAAAAGGTACAAAAAGCTATACAGTAAAGCTTTAATAACATTAAGCAATGTTAGTTAGTGTGTAATAGCAATATTACACACTAACTAAAGTCAGAAAATTTAAACCATAATCAACCACCCTTTAAGACTACAAACATGCTTATATTGTAGAGCTTCCTGTAAGTTTTATGTTAGTATTCTCAGCATCACTGAACCTTGAATCTGGATTTAAGGGTTTATTCAGCAGTACAAATCAATTAAAATAATGTAGGCTTTATACCTAATGCTAGCAGCCCCAATATTGCTCAACTAACTGTGATTAATTCAAAATGTGTATTATAAAAAGAACCCCAAATACTTGAAGTTGAACCACTTGATGGTGCTATTTCATTAACTATGACCCAAAATATTATGCACTGCAATCGTTTCTGCTCATTTCAATACAGATGATTTAGAATCCCTGTTATTCTTTAACTTTTATTTTGTTTTTGTTATGAAATGAGTGAAAGTATAATTATTAAAATTTTTTTTTTATTTATTTCATTTTTTATTTTATTGTCAAACATTTTAGTCCAAGTCTATTTTCCTGGAAGAGAAAAACTATACATTTGTATGCACGTATCTGCTAAAAGTAAATTTTGTCAGTTTTTGTAAGTGCACTACTACATTTCTAACACCATGAGAATTAAACACCTCAAAACACTCTATTAGATTTATAAGGGGCTTAAGCAGGTTATCAAATGTTTTTTTTCAAAACCATGTTTCATTCTTTTATTGACCACTAAGGGTAAATGTAGTTGTTCTATCATATAAGCCTATAGACTTTTAATGTCAGGTTTTCCATTGTTTTGACTTTCTTTATTCTGTTAATTGCCTGCCATTGATTTTTCTAATTTCTGACATTGCACATTCTTGAGTCCCCTTATCTTTCTTTTAACATCTCTTTCACATATTTTTTTCCTTGTATGCAAGAATTCAAGGATGACATGTGATGCTGGAATCCGATTGAAATAATTTCTTCATGCCATGAAATAGCTTGAATGTAACTCACCCTTGCTTCATATAGGATACATGGGACTATGAATATGCAGTTTCTCCCCATCAATGCGCACTCTAATTGTTTTTCTTGCTGAGCAAAACTTTTCTCTATTGGGCAGATATTTTAGCCACCTGAGCAAAAAATAAAAAAAATAAAATAAAAAATTATACCAGGCGTATATGGCGCAGGTTCACCGAAAAGTGGTTATATAATATAATATGAAAATAAAACTAAGGGAATGTTCGTTTTTTATTTCAGGGGCTACCGAAGGACATTTGAGATTGTTGTAGTAAAAAAGACTTGACCCTCCCTTCATCAGCAATAATTTTTCCCTATGACCCTCCAAAATGATTGTGAAAAAAAGCACGACCCTACCCGATAATTTATTGATCACTTCTGTACTGGTTTGAGCTTGGCAAAGATGTTCATATAGCCATTGTTTTTGTTTTTTTACAACCACAAATGACTAAACTTCTGCTTTCTCATCTTAATAGGGCTGTAACGATTCAGACCAAACCTACAATTCGGTTCGCAGCCTAATTTTAGACAGGATTATTCATGTTTTTCTTTTTGTGTTAATTTTCAGCTACAAGGTAGTAATTGATAGGCAAAAAACTAAATGACACAACCCAGAAAAAATTATTTACAAATTATTGAAAATTTTAGGTTAATGGCTAACACAGTCTCATCCCAAGACGTCATACAACTGACGCTTTTGACCATACGTCAATATCCGCCTTTTTGAGGGTACCCTACCCTTAAAGGTGCTCTATGCGATTTTTAGCGACCACTAGTGGGGATGTTTCAGAATGCAACAAGAGCGTCTCGTGCTCGTGTGCGTGATCTATCTCGAGCGAGCATTCACTGACTACACGGCCACACGGAGACTTTCAGACGCGACGGCGAAATCATCACACAACATGCTGGAAACTAATGTAAACTCCCACTGCAGGTACAATAATAGCCTTTTATCTTTTTCAAACTTTTATCAGCTTGACGTTGAGCTAATGCTCTGTGCTCGTCCATGATAATAATGTTACAATAAACTGCTGTGCATTTAGCCGACATGTGATGTAGCATGAGCCATTTCTCTAACTATTCGTGTATCTTTCACAATCAGCAATGTCAACATACGGTGAATGTATAATATGATAACGAAAACGGTTAGTGAACTAAACTGAACAGTTTCAGTGTATCAGGTAAGATCGTAGGAAGTGACATTACTGCTGGAAATGTGTATAAACAATATGACAGTAGTGGATGAGTGACGTTAGTCAGTAGATCTAGTACAGGGGTCACCAAACTAAGGCCCGGGGCCAACTCAGGCCCGCCACCCCACTTTGACTGGCCCCCCAGCCCCTCTGCCACCCACTACTTAAACCGGCCCTATGAGGCAATCCCCAGAAGTCGTCATGGCCTATTTTTTTAAATTGCTTTTTGGAAAAAAAATAACATGTCTGCATCTGGTATTTTGTTGATTTTTTTTCTGTTAAAAAATTATATTTAGTTATAAAATTAACTATATTTGCCAAATTCGTCACCCAATATGCTCAAGATCAAGCAGTGACAGACAACACGCGCACAGGGAACAGTCAGTGTTCAGGACAGCAAAATGTCTAACGTTAAACGAAAAGTTGATAGAGAGTGCAGAGTTTTCAAAGAACAGTGGACCAACAATTTTTTTTTTAAATGGGACCGTGAAAAAGGACCAGTTTGTATTATTTGATGCGGTTTTCAAAGAATATAATCTGTGTCGTCACCACTAAACCCGCCAAAAAGAGTATGCTAGCTTGCGAGGGCAAGCAAGAGAAGACAGGATTCGGAGGATGAAAGGCGGACTGACTGCACAACAGAATGTATTCCTTTGCCAAATACATTCTGTTGATATAGGAATCAAGTGTTGATATAGTAGTGTGGATAGTAGTGGGGATGGCTGTGCCAGGCTAGTAATCTCTACGACACAATGAGGCCTGCTGGTGGTCATTTTTGTCTGGGTCATACAATTCTATGTTATATAGCTGACCCGGCCCCCCATCACAGTCAGAAACGATAATTTGGCCCCCAGAGAAAAAAGTTTGGTGACCCCTGATCTAGTAAATAAAATAAGTTACATCCTAAAGCACCGACTTTCTGTTATCCTGGAACATTCTTTTGTATTCATGTCATGTGTCATGTAGAGTTTACCTTGCTATTGCACTAGAGTTTACTATGTTGATCCGCGCTTCCGTCCGAAGTCGATCAGATTCACGTTTTTGCCTGACGAGCTTGAGCAGATAAAACTTTTTTTGTTTTTTATATTTATGTGGAGTTTGTGTTGGAGTCTGTGTTGTGTTGGAGGCAGGACGTTTTGGGCTGTTATCACACTCCATGTCGTCAGCTGAAGTGCCGTTGGTCACATCTCGCATGTTTGACTGTAGGATAGAGACGCTAGAGCTAGGCTCGGGAGCGCGCATGCACGTCACATCTGATGGATTTCCGCAGGAAATCCGACCCGGAGACCTCACATATAAATATGAATATTGGCCCTCAGAGGTAATAGCAAAATCCGAAAAGTGGATCATTGCAATGTGTGATTACAACCCCTTCAAACACAAGCAATAAAAAAAGGATTCATTTTATAAAATAAGTTATAGAACCTTTAAACGTCGGTTATATGACGATTCGGCGCCGTCATACAACTGACGCTTTACCTTTAATGTCAGTTAGGTGACAGGGTAGAGTTCAGGATTAGAGAACATCATCTAACCGACGTTTAAGGGTACCCTAAAAGGGCGGATGTTGACGTATGGTCAAAAGCATTAGTTGTATGACGTCTTGGGATGAGACTGCGCTGTAATGGCAAAGGCCACACCCAATCTGTGAGCACTTTATTTTTCTGGGATTTTCATACAAGATCTCACACTCATGCACGTGCTGTCCTCTGTAGCCTAATCTCTTATCCAGCCAAGGATAAGCCTAGAACTGCTTTTCACAATCAGGGCTACCATAATATATAAGCAACATGTATTTACATGTTTGTATTTTTGAGAGAATATTTTTAGCAATGGTTCTTGAAAAAACGAAAAATGAAAGTTTCTGAAATAAGACTACAAAACAACTAAATATGCGTTCACAACTAAAGCAAAGACTAATGGATGTTGTTGCTTAAAGTTTTTGCTTCAAAATGATTGGAAAATCATCTTGCCTAATCATTCACATAAAAAAATAGATTGTTTTAAATTGTGGAAAACATTCTTTGTTTGGAAAGGCAATATACAAATTGGCTGTGAACGTGCCCAACCCCCTCATTAATTATTTGGTGATTCTCAAGAAGACAAAGACCTGCATAAAAATGAGTCTTTTATTCAGGTGTGTCACAAAGAATGTCTCAGACAATATATATACATAGACACACACACACATTTATATATAAAATCAAAATATAAATGAAATTCAAAAGTACATTTTTAGTCATACCCGGAAACAAATCCTGTTCAAATAGGTTATATGGGCCATTCTATAGAATTGGTTCAAAGTTCAAAGAGTTTCATATATATATATATATATATATATATATATATATATATATATATATATATATATATATAGGGGTGGTTAATCTGTCTGATTTCCGATTCGATTCGAATACGATTATTGAAGTCCGCGAATTAAAATTACAGTCAATTTTCGAATTATTAACGATTCTCGATTAGCGATTATTGATTTTCCATTTTACAACAGTAAACAAAAATACACTAGACCAACATATGATTATATTAGCACCAGCATCATTTTGGTATTAATTGCACTTTTTATTTGTTTGATATTCAATGAAAATGTAATGATGAATGGTGAAGACATGCAAACATGCTTGTTGTCTACTACTTAGGCAAACCATTATCTTTAAATAATTTTTTGAACAATTGTGTTGCATTATAATGCAAAGGCACCTGGTTCTATTAATTGACAGCATTAAAATGCATTTTGTGATTTCCTTCAATTGAAAATCTTTGAAGCAAGTTTGTGGGGCTTGAAGGGCACCCGATTCAGAGAATCACCCAGAAATTCAAAAGAACAGCATTTATCTGAAATAGAAAGCTTTTGTAACATTAAACAATACAGTTCAAAAGTTTGGAGTTGGTAAGAATTTTTCTTACATTTTTTGGGAGAAAGAAAAAAGAAATCTATACTTTTATTCATCAAGGATAAATTAAATTAAGTTGATCAAAAGTTACAGTGAAGACATTTATAATGTTACAAATCGATTATCTGAATCTTTTGTGTGTGTGACTATAAATACTTTCCTTTAAATGTACAAAGTAATGACCCATAAAGAATTAACGTACAATATATTTTATTAGCATTCCAAAGAACCAACAGGAAAATAAACATGTGCCTGAACTAGGAGCATAACTTTAACTTACTTGTAGTAAATTAATATTATAACGACCGGTACAGCCGAGTGTTTTTCCTCCTCTGGCTGGAAACGCGTCATATGGCTTGTCATATTTGTCGTGTTTCCGTCGTTAGTTTTATTCTACAAAGCTTACAACTAGCGTGGCTCTTGCCCAGTTCCTTTCCCCCTTCAACTTCAGAAGCCAAAATATTTCCACACGTCAGCTTTTAACCTAACAAGGAGGGTGTTTGGATCTTGCGCGCCATCGCGTCTCTGTTATGTGCACGCGTCAGACGGTCCGGTCACTGCACTTCCGTCTTTCGCGTTCCGTCGATATTGACGTTTTATATATCATTTTTTTTTTTTTTTTTTGAAAATCGATTTTGGGATATTTGTAAATCGATTCAGGATCGTCCACGTCCGCATTGCGAATGCATCGAGAATCGATTTTTTTCCCCACCCCTAATATATATATATATATATATATATATATATATATATATATATATATTCCATTAATCTCTTATAGAATAACTACTTAAGTATTAGTTGGAGAAGAGCCATAGATGATTTTTGCAAGACATCGGGTATTAAAGAAGGATGTCAACTTTTAATAAAGCCTGGTTGGTCAGGTGAGATGACCGCTGGAAGAACATCTTCCATTCGTCAGGCCAGAACCTTGGCTACTGTAAGATCTTAGTGTCAGTATTCAAAAGCGAAATCGGGCGGTATGTGTTACATTCTAAGGGGTCCCTTCCCCTTTTTAAGAGTCAGAGAAATAACTGCTTGATGCATAGTACATGGTAGAGAATGAGATAACAACGATTCCTCAAAGACAGATAGTAATAATCAGACATGAAAATCACTCACCTTCTGTGAAATTCGCCATTTTGAAACCAAAAGAGGTGACCTGCGTGAATCGTGTAGATTCGATTAGAAAATGTTTGGGCACGAGGTATATAATATATATGAAGCCATACTATAATGTGAGATAAAAATTTATATTTACGTCATTAAATTCAAGTTCACAGAAACTTTTCCCTCCGTTGCTGCTGTCAGTCATTCTCCATTCAGCATTCAGACAGCACAGTGCGTCGCGTTCGGCAACGATGAAACTCTCTCCAAGATGATTAAATGTTAATATTATTATACTTAATCTGTAGATAAAGCTCTATGGTTTCGCATAAATTGACTATCTTGCTGTAGAACCTTAAAGAGCAACTAAACCCTAAACCAACTTTTTTAGTTAATGATCTGTAAGAATGTGTTCCTGAATCTGTTATAATGATATATCCTGATGTACATTGACTTCAATATTAGTCCATACACTTTTAAGAAAAATAAAATAAATAAAATGGTCTGTCGTTACCCCTACCTTGGTCATCGACATGAACATGATGATCTAGGAACCCCCAAAATTGTGTCTACACATTATGTTTGTATCCAGGTAGCTCTTAAACCAAACTAAAATAGCCTAAGCAGAGCCCCCACCCAATTTTTCCTAACTGAAACAATAACATAAATGACAACAGTCACAAGTCAGAATTAGGAATTTAACATAACTGCATCACAACAGGTAACTAAGCAATAAACTTCCCACTGGGTTTATATTGTAGAGGGAGAAATCTTGAGTTACATTCCGGTGTCATCCCCAGCAACTATATACTTCTCTTAACGTAGGCCATGGCTTTATCCGGGTCCAGGAATTCAATTGTCTTAGACCACGAACGTAAACGGTCTACCAGAACTTCTTTATCCAGTTTCAGCACTTCCGATGGTAATTTAGATACCGACTGTGTGGAAGCTGATCCCGGTCCCTCAGTGGCACCCACAATTCGAATATTGCATCTCTGCAACCTTCCCTCCATGTCCTCGGATTTGTCTTGCAGCTCTTTCAGTTCTGATGTTAAAGTACTCACCATGGCTTGTAGTTTGTTCACTTCATCCGTCCACATTGACATACTGCCTTCCATATCTTTAATGGTAGTTTTAATTTGTTCAATGCCAGTCTGCATTAGCGGCGCATTGTTTGCAATTTCCATTCTGACAGCTTGCAGCTCGCTCTTTAAAAAGTTGAAATGCGTCGACGAGAGTTCTTAAGTTCAGTTCTTATCACTGGGGAAATGTTTGCTTTGAAGGACATCAGGATAATCATTACCTTCATCTGGCACTTTTGGCAACCCAGTAAGAAACGAATTGACTCAGCTCGTCCACTTGGGCTCTTACTCTTATACAATGCTGCATAAAAGAGACACGCCCTTTTTCTGATTTCCTTAGGCTCTGTTATGTCTATTCCAGTTGTTAAGTATAGCGAGTGAATATATCGACTTTGACCATTCTTTTTTTCTAGACCAAAGAAGAACTTAGTCGGGCCATCCATCTGTTCAATACTCTGAAATTGAGAGCGGACCAACTGCACCCTGGGCTTAACGCCTAATAGCTTATCTAAAATCTTCTTTTTGGATTTGAGGAGCTCACTAGGCCCTTGATTTCCTGTGGATGGTGCTGAATTTTGCAGTTCCACAATTTCAATCTATAGGTCTCTCATTGACAGAGAAATTTCAGCACAGTTGCTGTATTTCCACTTTACCATAATCGCACCACTGTCATAAAGACCTATATTCATGCTTCTTCAACCCAAACTGTTTCCAAAATATATAAAGCATTATTTTAAATATTACATTCTACTAAACAGTGATCAGAAAAAACTTACAGGTAAAATCATACATTTCTTTATAACATTAAAATCATGTCTAAAACAATATAGAATCTATCCAGTCTAGCCAAAGTAATTAAATTATCTCTTGCCTGTGCCAATCTATATTGTCTTTCATTCTTATGCAAGATTCTCCAAATATCATAGAGATCATGTTCCGCAATGAGTTTCAATATTTCATGCTGAGATCCCTTATGAGGCTCTTTATGGTTCCTATCGACTTTATGATTTTCTGTTCAATTAAAGTCTTCTCCAATAAACATATACTCTTCTCGTTCAAAACACTAAAACAAACTTTTCAAATTTTGCTCTGACTTTCAATAGTTGCCCTTCAACAGTGTGTTCAACCTCATATGATAAAGGTTTTGTGTTTTTGAAAAATAACAGCTACTCCACCACTTGATGAACTTTTATGGCTTAAAATAACTTCTCCATCCCATTCCATTTTCCACTCACTCTCATTCTTAGCATCATTAAGGGTTTCCTGAACCATCATTACATCATATTTCTTTTGTCTTATTAATTCATAAAGCATTGTTCTCTTCCCACTTTCTCATGCACCATTTATATTGAGTCTGCCCAGTCTTAGCGTACTCATAAGTGAATGAATAAAAAACAAAAAAGGGCAAAACAACAAAAAATATAACACAAGAAAAATAAAAAAATCATTCTGTTTCAAATTCATCATTCAGTATATTCATTTTCAGCTTTTGCACAATTTTTTTCAATCTGTAAATTTCTTAATCAGTAAAGTTACTTGCTCCCTTCTCTTTCATTGACATTTAGCTGAATTAATAAACGGTTCTCGATCTGGGAAATAATCTTCCACCCTCACTCCTTTCATTCTTTTGGTTGTTTGTAGGAATTTTCTAATTTTCTCAAGTGTATAGTCACTTCTAGCAGATCTTTTTTGAGAGACTGAATTCACAGACCCTGAAGAATCACCTCCACTTTCCAAGGCAGACTGAGGCTCGTCAATATTGCTCATATCTCACTCCATCTGAATCCCAGAATTTTATATATTTTATATATTTCATCTCCAGTGTCTTTCCTAACTCTCTTCCCATTGCCTTTTTTCTTTAATTTCCGTTTTTATTGCAGGTGTTTTGAAAACACTTTCATCCTCTATCAATGTCTTCCTCGCCTTCTATTGCAACGAAGTAAGATTCAGTTACTTCACACTCTTTTTTTAAAATACTTGCTTCTCTAACATCACTCACATCTTCCAAGTTTTCCTCGCCAATTCCTCCATTATTATTCCCATCTCCCCTTTCCATGTTAACCCTTGATCCTTCGATGAGGTTCTGGCTGTCTCTGCTCTTCACTTCTACCTACATTTGTCTGCTTCTTTTTCCTGTTCTTATTCAGAGATACCACATGTTTCAGTTGAGGTGATTTGCAACCTAACGCAATCTTCTTGAAAGCGTAATTCTTCTAGCCGGCTGGACCAAAGGCATTACTGGGGTAAACACACTGTTGACGACAATCTCTTTCACTACAATGTCATTGACTTTATCTACACTACTCAAAAAAATCACTACAGCACTGTTCATTCTATCTGCAGACAAAATACTAGAGTAGCCAACTTCTTCAGCGACTGCAATAGTGCAATCCTCAACAGAACAACGTTGCGGGGATGACTTTAATCCCATGTTTCCGGCGTTAAGTTATCCAAACTTTCTCAACAATATTCTTGCAAACCAAAAGATTCACACACATAAAACGAAAAAGATAGAAAAAGGTAGAAAAACTCACTCATTCAACAGCGTTCTCTTCCTCTCACGCATGCTAGCTCCCCCACTCACTCACAACATCCGCTCAGAGAGAGAGAGACGAGGAAAGCAAATAAGCTTGCAAATGGAAATTATCGCATCCGGAAAAATGGTCAAGCTCATTTTTTTAATTCGTGTTATTTATCGATTGTCGACAGGCCTATTGACAGTTGATGAGAAAAGAAAGGTGAGAACTGTGTTCCTGTGAATTCTCATTATCTTTGTGGCCTTTGAAAGAAGCGCAGACAGCTGATGTCTGATGGTGAGGCCTGTCATTACCATCACTGAAACAATGACATGATTGGTTTTCATGCATTTTTTCCTGGACTGTTTTGGTGCAGGGTCGCTCAGATGAGTTCAGACCATCAACTCTCCATGAGGAGAGTGGGGGCACTATAGTGGGTATTCAACTGCACCCAGCAAGAGTCTTCGGAGGTCCTTTGATGGGAAAAGGTTGTTTGGAGCCTAGAGGCCACTGTGGCTGCTATTATAGATACCCTCACACAACAGTCGATTTGGCATTTGGAAAGAGTTAGAATAAGCACATTGAGTAGGAGTTGTATGAGGGGTGTATGTAAAATATGTACAGTGTTTGGGCAGTTTTTGTGGGATGGCAATGAAGGGTGAAGGAGTTAGCTGGAACCTGCCAGTGCATGAAGGGGTTATGTCCATTTGCATAATTAACTGTTGATGCAAACTCCTCTTAATGAAGGTCCATTCAAGTCGCCGACCCCTGCACAATGAAGTCCATGGGAATGAGCATGCTCTTGTGTCGCAGAGGTAAAAATATTAGGCCTGAAACTGCCATGGGCTTTTGATTTGCTTTCAAACCTTTGTAAATGTTGTTAAAGTAGTGGATGTGCCATATGAGGTTGCGGATTTACTAGAAGGCTGCAAACCGACCTTTGGCCAGATGTAAGTTTGGCGTTCTGCGCTGCAATAACAACCTTTATTTAAACTAGAATTACGCTAAAATCAAATTCCATTTACATTTGAAGCTAATTTGAAGACGGTCATGGGTGTATTGAGTTTTAATATTAGATTAAGATTCGAGATTGTATCTGCTTTACCAAATGCATTTTCATGATAATGTGTTCCTAGAGGCTTGAATATTTTCTTTCTTATTTTTCATTCAAATTCTGGGTCATCTAAGGAGAGACTGGGAAGGATTTGGCTTGCTAAACAATATAAAAAAATAGGCCATCCCTGATCAAGTGAACATCACACAATAAAGAGCTGTTTTTTCCACTTCAGAGTATACAATTTTTTTAATACTGTTTTTAATCTTTTATGTAAAACCATTTAATATTATGTTAGTGAAGTTAGGACTAATTTTATTATCATTTAAATGAAAACTTTGCAAACCGAACTGAGTCTACCTCCACAATCCACACCACAAGACTCTGCCTGGAACTACTTTAGCCATTCGTTTCCCTGAACATACTTGAACACCTTAGAACGTTCGTCAACCAATCAGATTCAAGCATTTCAATACCCCCGTAGTATAGCAAGCCTATAAGCAAGCTTAATCATTAGATTATTCTTTGGAAATACAGAAGAAAACAGTGTAGGCTTTCACGAACACATGCAATAATGAAATGGTAATGATTTGATGAATAATTAAATAAATAAATTAAATGATTTTGTTTTCTGCTCCACATACACTTTATACACAAAATAATATATTAATTTTAAATTGTTACATTAACATCTGCGTAACATAAATATATTTAGGATTCACTAAATATCACTACATCGAGACATCTCTCGTTTTCAGTGGTGCAGGCACGTGTATACACTCACCTAAAGGATTTTTAGGAACACCATACTAATACTGTGTTTAACCCCCTTTCTCCTTCAGAACTGCCTTAATTCTACATGGCATTGATTCAACAAGGTGCTTAAAGCATTCTTTAGAAATGTTGGCCCATATTGATAGGATAGCATCTTGCAGTTGATTGAGATTTGTGGGATGCACATCCAGGGCACATTGCTCCCATTCCACCACATCCCAAAGATGCTCTATTGGGTTGAGATCTGGTGACTCTGGGGCCCATTTTAGTACAGTGAACTCATTGTCATTTTCAAGAAACCAATTTAAAATGATTCAAGCTTTGTGACATGGTGCATTATCCTGCTGGAAGAAGCCATCAGAGGGACATGGTGGCCATTAAGGGATGGACATGGTCCGAAAACAAATGCTCAGGTAGTCTGTGGCATTTAAATGATAAAACATTTCCTAATTGGCACTAAGGGGCCTAAAGTGTGCCAAGAAAACATCCCCCACACCATTTTACCACCACCACCAGCCTGCACAGTGGTAATAAGGCATGATGGATCCATGTTCTCATTCTGTTTACACCAAATTCTGACTCTACTATCTAAATATATCTCAACAGAAATCAATGTTCAAAAATAACATTGTTTACACACCCGGTTCACACGACAACAAATATCCGGCATGTTCAAAAATCTCCACTTTGCCCGGAGTTTTTAGAAATAATCGTTTTCAGTGAAAAATTGGCGTTTTCGTGTAATGAGAGGGCAAAACGCAGAGAAATATCTGCCGTTTTCCCATCGTGTAAACGGGGCCTCAGTTTGGAGTTCAGGAGATTATCTTGACTAGGACCACATCCTTAAATGCATTGAAGCAACTGCCATGTGTTTGGTTTGCATTAATGAGAAATTGAACTGGTGTTCCTAATAATTATTTTGGCGATTGTATATTTTAATATAAGGGTTTGCAGTATAAATGTGATTTTAGGTTTGTGCCAATGCAAAAAGAATGTCCTGTTTAGTGACAGACTGAACTTTGTGAACTACATTATAAATGCAGATATATTTTTTCATTTATTACATATTTGTGAAACTTTTTAAAATCATTTCAATGCCACTTGTTATTTAGTGTTAGGTTACATTTTTTATTTTAATAAATTCCATCATTAACGATTATGGTGGCCCATGAACTTAAATTGGCATGAGGGATGGTCTCTATGAAGAAATTGAAGCGACCATTTTTTGCCAAAAGTACTTTGTATTGCAAATGGTCTTGAGTGCATTCTGTTATGTCAATCTAATTCTCCAATGTCACACAATGTATAAACATAGATTTATTATTCAGGGGATCCCCATCGTTTTGTCTCAGAGGGGCTTAGAGATGCTTATTACGGAGGAGTTTGATGCAAATGCATTAATGGAGGATTTTCCCACACTCACCAGGGCCCATAGATTTGTTTCTATAAAAAATTTAGCACATCTCAGATAAATAGATGCTTTTTGAAAATGTCTGACTGATGTTAGAAACGGGCAAGTACCCTCCTCCACAGCCCTGTTTTTGGGTACCCCCAACCCCCTTGGCCCTCACACATTAGCTGCAGCACATTCAAAAGGGGGCCCTCTGGCTTTGATCCTCTAGATCAGTGCGGAAAACATCTTTTTGCTTCGTTGTGTTGTGGAGACCAAAGTTTTCACCGCCTTATGCTAATACAGCCAAGCTAATCACCCTTCCCAATTACAAAATTTATATAGCCAAATGCTTCCCAAATGCTCAGACCCCCCGTTGGCAAGGTCCCTACTGTGAATGAATGTGGCCTTGGTTTGTAAGGAGCACAAAAACACTTATCTGAACTGCTTACTTTCCCGTAATAAGTGTTTGCTATAGTCATGAAATTTTATTTGTTCTTGAGTGAACATCAGATAGATAAGTATATCAGGACGAAATGATGCAGCATCTGTCTTTTACTTGAAACAACCTTTTGCTTGCACAACATTTTCAATCCCTATTTTTGATCTTGATATATCAATCCCCAGTATTTCTCATTTGCAACAGACATGGCAGTTATTAGTTATTGTCACCAGTGCAATGGTTTGCAACACACACGCAGCATTATTTGCATAGTGCATAGAAATTATATCGAACACTTGTCAAACTTTTGTATTATTTTATTGAGGAAAATTACATTGTGATGATAATCTTAATCGCTTTATCGCCCAGGCCTACATCTATGTATTTTTTAATTCATACAATATTTTACACTACCTTTTTTTAAGAAATAGACACATATTTTATTCTTATTTATTGATAATCACTAAAAAGTCACTGACCACTTTAGCATATATAATTGTATCAGTTTGATTCATGAACAAATGAATCAGAATAGTTTTGTGAGACAGGGTTGAAATACAAAAGAAAAGTAAGACTCAAACATTGTTACTTCTTTTATTAGTGCGACTAGGAAAGTTAGAGTGGATGTCAGTGAATCTTGACTTAATTTTGGGTCTGTCTCATCAAATGGACAACTTTTTATTAGTTTATGATGCTTTTTTCCCTTTTTTAAAAGTCACAGTTTCCTTTTATGTAATTGTACTGTTTTTTTTTCTATGCATTCTTTAAAATGTATCCTTTTGTGCTATACAGAGGAAAAGAAAGTCATACAGGTTTTAAATAACATGAGTGTGAGTAAAACAATGACATTTACATTTTAAAGTGAACTATTATTTTAGTTCACATCACTGTTTCCACATCAATATATCATAGCAACTTCCTAATCAGATTCTGTGCATAGCGATTTCTTGAAAAACGGCCTCCTTGAAATAGGGTTGCCACCTCGTCCCTTAAAATATGGAATTGTCCCATATTTGTGAATAAACAGTGCGTCCTGATTTTCCGTACGCATCATCCCATGCAAATCATACCACCCCCATTCTGTGAAGATTCGTCCTATTCTACACTTGATTGGATAAATACTCGCTGCCATTGTTGGTTTGATTGGTTTGTTTAATACCATCAGGTTCAGGGCCAATCAGAGTCAGAAGAGGGCGGGTCTTTTGGCAGAGAGTTTGGGTCTTTTCGTCCACCTCTGAAACAAAAGCGTATGCAAAAGTAATGACGAGAGTGGGAGGAAATAAATACTTGGCTGGAAAGTGTCAGTGGCAATGAGTGGCCTAAATAAGTCAGGAGAAAATAACTTATGCTTAACAAACCTAGAGAATTTCATCCTTAAATAGGCTACTTTAGAATTTACAATAGGTCTGATACATAAATAAATACAGTGGGGCCAAAAAGTATTTAGTCAGCCACTGATTGTGCAAGTCCTTTGTTGGCAATGACAGAGGTCAAATGTTTCCTGGTAAGTGTTCACCAGGTTTGCACACTCTGTAGCTGGTATTCCTCCATGCAGATCTCTTTAGAGCAGTGATGTTTCGGGGCTGTCACTGGGCAACACAGACTTTCATCTCCCTCCACAAATTTTCTATGGAGTTGAGGTCTGGAGACTGGCTAGGCCACTCCAGGACCTTGAAATGCTTTTAACAGAGCCACTCCTTCTTTGCCCGGGCGGTGTGTTTGGGATCATTGTCATGCTGGAAGATCCAGCCACGTTTCATCTTTAAGGCTCTCACTGATGGAAGGAGGTTTTGGCTTAAAATCTCATCGATACATGGCCCTTTTCATTTTTCCCTCAACATGGATCAGTTTTCCTGTCCCCTTTGCAGAAAAACAGCCCCAAAGCATGATGTTTCCTCCCCCATGCTTCACAGTAGGTATGGTGTTCTTGGGATGTTTTTACCAAAAAGTTCTATTTTGGTTTCATCTGACCACATGATATTCTCCCAATCTCTTCTGGATCATCCATATGCTCTCTGGCAAACTTTGGACGGGCCTGGACATGTATTGGCTTAAGCAGGGACACGCCTGGCACTGCAGGATTTGAGTCCCTCTCGGTGTAGTGTGTTACTTACGGTTGCTTCTGTTACTTTGGTCCCATGCTCTCTGCAGGTCATTCATCAGATCAGGTTCCTCCGTTTAGGTTTTGGGATTTTTGCTCACCGTTCTCATGATCATTTTGACCCCATGGGATGAGATCTTGCGTGGAGCCCCAGTTCGAGGGAGATTATCAGTGGTCTTGTATGTCTTCCATTTTCTTCTTCTTCTACAAAAAAATTGTCAAAAACATGATTACTGGTTCAGTAATCCCTAACATATACAGGATCGTTTTTTTATATAAGTAAAATAATAAAATGTAAAATAATAATATAAAATGTTTTCTGTTGCTAGCTCACATACTTGATCTCATGTTTTCTCGTGGTTTATTGTTGAGCTGTCAAGTTGTCATGTTGAAATAATTAGTTCCATACCTTTGACACATTTTTTTAATTTCATTTAATTATTTATCTATCTTGTGTATGGGTGTCCCTTATTTTGCCTCACTGAAGGTGACAACCCTACCTTGAAACTGAACCATACATGTATATTTAAAGGTGTGCTGGGTAATGTATCCATCACAATTGCAAAGATCCACTGTGATCGGTGTGTGAACTGTGCCGCTTGCCTCTTATTGCTATATCCAGATGGTCCTGGTGGGGAACAAAAGTTCCCCTTGCCATAGGATCTCTGAATAGGCCGTCTAGACCAGCCTGTGCCCAGACAGATACAGCCTCCCATCAAATTAGCGTTTGTCAGATTTATGGTAATGGTTCCGCAACAGCCTTCTCTTTCGGTGACATCAAGATTTACAGCTGCATACCCCCCCACACACACACCTCCCCACACATTGGCCTTATGCAGACATAGGGGGCTGCAGCCCAAGAAATGGCCCATTAAAAGAGAGCTTTCTGGTGACGCTGAGCCACCCAAGGTAGGTCAGAACAATGGCTGCACAGGGTTTGATAATCCCTTGTGATGAGGCTGAAGTGTTTGTGGAGCATGTGGAGCGCAGCTTGGGGGGGCTGTCGTGGGCCATGACAGTAGTGACTACCGCTTCATTGTCTAGGGGTTTCTCCTCTTTTGGCTGAAGGGCCACGGGGGGCTGAGGTTGAGGGCTTGAAGGGGAACTGAAGACACCCATGTATGTAGGTTATTTGGGTCTTTCATGTGGCCAGCCACAAGTAACCTGATCTCAACAAGAGGATCACCTACTGAGAAATATTTTGCCTGTCCTCATTCCAAATGTTTTCCTGGGCTGTTTTTAACCTCTGTCGGCAGACTTGTGTTGGGACAGGGCTTGACGCTACATATGGTATTTATATAATTGAAATTATCCAGTTGTTGTTTTTGTTGTTATTGATTGGGATGGTTTTGTCATTTTAATGTATTATGTTCTTGCTTTTTAAGGTTTTTATTTTTTTAGGAACTTTGTTCTTATATGTAAACTGCATAATAAAAAGCACACTGAGTTTAAGCAGAAAAGTTTTGTCAGATTAGCATTGCAAATGAAAGTAATGTATTTTTATTAAGGAGAGAAAATGGATCTGGACATTGTGGACTTGCAGTTATGCAGTTTCATGAAGCATGTCCCAAAATGTGATGGAAACTGTTCGTACATGCCTTGGCTTCTCATTACTGACAAAGTTAAGAAAGCATTGCTTTCTTTATTGCGTCTTTAACCTTTAATGTCTGTGAGGTATTAAATTCAGAACATATCATTAAAGAGGTAAATTATGGTCAGTTTGTGATGGATAACAGTAAGGCTGGTCAGAGCCAATTACATACAGTGGTAGCTAGGGGAGATGTAGCCCTACATAGTGAACGTCAGTGAAGTGATTCTTGAAGGTCTTCAGTGGCACAGGTTGCAAGTATGAAACATACATTATCAGGTCCAAGTACTACAAAATACAATGTCAACAGAAATTATTAACTCTTGTTGTTACATTGTCAGAAATGTGCACATTTTTTTATCTTCAAGTGGGCAACACCTTGTCCCTGGGGCATTAGCCTTAAAGGGACAACTTTTTACCCCATCTAAACCTGAATGGATCATATTAATAATTCATAGTAATACAGTATGTACCTTAAGATACTACTATGCACCTCATTTACCCCTACAAAATGTTAAGGTTACTGCCCCAGTGACAAACAGTTGTACCCCTCAAATAATTTTTTTTTGGCACATTTATTTTTGAAAGTGTAGAAGTTTCTTTATAGAAAGAACCCCCATCCCACACCAAATGGATAACAACTTTCAGGAAGTAAGAAAAGCGGACTGTTTTCATACTTTTGATACACGAAAATCTGTAATGTGGGTATAATATCTGAGTCCATTTTTATTTTGATTAGCACTGAGTTTCAGAAGTAGTTGCCCTCCAGATTTACCCAACAGACACTGCAGTACAGAGTCTTTAAATGACATGGAGACAGCAAGGTATGGTGTGAACACAATAGTCTCACTGGCAATAATTTTCCACCTTCCTCCATATGTGATGCACCACTATACTGCCATATGCTCCATCATGGTTCGTATAACCGCTCCCCTCCATCCCCGTGCTTGCCAACCTTCTGTAAGCCACAAACATCAATATTAAGAGTAAAGAGATGAATGAAGGTAACCCCCAAATCACCCCAGACGGCCACGGACTCTCACTATGAGCTGGAGTGTAGTCAGAGCCGTGTTATGACTGGTGTGTGTTACACTGCTGCTCCATCTGGGCATTCATATAGAGTACTGTCAATTCAAAGGTCACCTCTGAGCCCTGCAGACAAGTGTTGCTAGCGGGTGTCTGGGCCGGCTGGGATGATAGTGAGGTCTGTTTGGGAATGCCATAATCAGACTGGTGTGCCTGGGTCTGTGTCTGCGTCTGGTGTCCGATCCCAACCGCCCCTCCCCCACTTGCGAGCTCATTGGCCCTTACTGTAGTTTGTTTTGGACGCAATAAAAACAAACCTGACTGACCCCAAAACGCCCTGAAAATGCATCAGCGTTGTAATTAATCCAGTAAATGCTATGCATAACTGCAGATTATGTGTACATTTCAAAACTATTTGAGCACTTTTTGCAGTCTGAGAGACCCCAAGGTCCTTATCAGAATTGGTTATAAACCAAATTTTAACCTGCATACTCCATAAAGTATTATATTACTTTTGTTTGTGTTTCAGATATGAATCAGGAATAAATGCAGAATAAGAATAGTTTTATTATTTGTACATACAAAGCACTGGGGTCTCTATTATGGAACCCTGTTGACAAATAAAATATAAAAATTGTAATTGTGACTGATTAAAAATGGAATGCATTTTAAAAATGCAGCTTAATTTTAATTAGCATTTTTAGACTATTGTTTTTAAATGCATTAGTGACAGTCACAAATAAAAAGAAAGAAGAGAAAGTCAATTCTAAGGTCACAATTACAAGATATGAGAGTCGCAACTAAATGAGTTATGAGTTTCATATGAGAAATAAAGAGAAATAAAGTCACAATTACTTATACTCAGAAGTGAAAACAAGCTTCCGTATTCTTGCACCCAGAATGTGAGTCTCCTCACATTACGAGGGTTGTGCAGCACTATTGATGTTGCTTTTTAGTCACCTTGTTATGTGACTTCATATGACATCTAGCTATTTTTTAAGGCAGTTTTTGGATAGCATTGTCATAGCATATAAGTGAAATATGATGTCCTGAAGTGAGTGTGTGGACCTGCACAAATTTTACTGCAATATTTTCCACTCTGCAGTGCTATTTTTAGCAGATGTTGTTCATTATGGACTTGTCTTGGCATGACCTAAAGCTGCTTGGCTCTTTGCTTTGATCGATTATAGCTAGGCATTTTTATATTTGTTGGTCATTGCTGGCACAATTTTCTGCTAATAATTTTCCAATGTGCTGTTAAATCTAGAGCAGGTTACCTCCACACATTAAATTAATAGCAAGATGGAATACGCTGATCAGGCAAAGAGGGGCTGACTTCAGCATGCCATCTATTGAATGTGGGGAGATGATCTATGTCTTCACTTCCAGAGACACACCCTCCCTGATCAGTGAAAGATGAACCTGATGCATGTGGCTTTGGAAAGCAGATTCATGTTGACTCAGGTTTGTGCTGAATTCAGTACCGCAGCCCAAATTACATGTGAAACATTACTGATAATACTAGTTACTATTAACAAGTCAGAGATACATTTCATTAATTGCAGAACACACAATAAGAAAATATTAATCTTCTGTGGCTTACATTTGTCCTGTAGTCCAAATTCGATAGTTTTATGTAAAACAAGATTCAATCAATCAATCAATCAATCAATCAATCAATCAATCAATCAATCAATCAATCAATCAATCAATCTTGTTTATATATAGCACACTTAAAACAACCAAGGTTGACCAAGGTGCCAATGGAGGTGATGCAAAACAGGTGTGATGTGATCCCTCTTCCTCTTCCCCCTGACAGAAGGTGGGCAGCGGCATTTTGAACTTACTGCAGACGTTGAATTCGATGCCTTGTCTAAGCCCACATATAAGAAGTTACAGTAGTTAAGGCGAGAAGTTATAAGGACATTTATCACCCTCTCCAGATCTTTAGGAGGGAGATAAGCCTTTATTCCTTTAAGATTAGGAATACATTATATAGAAATTCTGTCTGATACTGATAAGCAGATCATTATTTTCACGTTATGGATACTAACAATAGCCTGATATGGAAATTCTATATTATTTTGTCTAAAATGACAGCAAAGGTAATCTAAATGTAAAAACGGAAAATTTACATGCACAATCCAATATAAGCTGATATGTATCCAATAAATGAAAAATAAATAATAAAAAAAGTTTATTATAGTAAATATTACAATATAGTAATATTTATTGTGTTTTCTTAGACAATACCAATATTTAAGTTGTTATTTTCTACTAATCTTTCCCTTTGGTGCAGCTCTTAAATTGACATTGTTTATTAAATTAATAACAATAATTTTCAATATTATTGATATTTAACATTTTGTATTCTATTGTATGTATTCTATTGTTTTAAGTTGTATTCTATTGTATTAAGTGTATTTAGTATACCAAGTGTATCAAGAAACATCAGACAATACTACATTCTCTTGAATAAATGATTCAGTAACAAATATTTTTTTAAATCACTTGTCGCCACTTGTCGCATAAATGCATTAAGCACCAAGTTTCTATAAAAAGCTGATTTTAAACGCTATAGTAGACAGTGTTCATATTTGAACTTTAAACTTTTATCCAAGTACTTCTATGATCATTTTAACTATTGCATTACAGAAATAATGATACTATCATGAGGTTGAAAAGACGCATGAGGTTGAAGGTTTTCATGACCACTCTCTCTGAGTCAGCAGCAGCACCAACACAGCTTTAAATGTTGCGATATGATTTTGTCAAATTTTAATAGACAGACGAATTGAAATATCTCGTTTGAATCGAGATCAGTCTTTTAAAGATGAATCGTACAGCTCTATTGTCTTATCTCTCTCTCTCTCTCTCAGCATATGAGTAGCGCGAGTGCTTTTTAATGCTTTCAGTCTCACGTCTCTTCCTTGCGTCCACTTGGGAATGTTACGTCACTCAGTCACTCAACGACACATTTCATCCTCTGTTGGAACTTGGAATGAAAGTGGCTAACTTCTGTCAACCTCATCTACAAGCAATGACAAAAATAAAGCAATTGCATTTTAATTAATATCGGAATATTCTGTAATAAAAAATAGAATCGTTAAAAAAAGAAAAATCACAATAGCTTGGTGAATCTATTTTTTTCTTCCAGCCCTACTATTTTGTAACGATGTAAGGGTGATTAAATAACAGAATTGCCATTTTTAGACGGTGCAGGAATGCAGCAATCCTTTGTGGTGCCAAAGTGTCACTGTCAAAGCCATGGCGATGGGCGATGCTTAGAGGTGCAGTTGGGGAAAACAGGATGGCATCGCTGCCTGACGCTCCAATGGCAGACGTCTGCTCTGTCTCCACACTCTCAGAGGGCAAATGAGTGAAATTTGAGCCCTGTCTGTCTGCATGGTGCTTCCCTTGCTCTCGCCCCCTCATTTATTGGCTCTAAAATACAAAGCTGTCATTTAAAATAGAGCAGACAAGTGAGTAACGGCTGGCCATCGCATGTCTGGGGGACAGACAGACCCTCAGACCCCCTCCCCACCCAGTCAACAGTATCTCTATACAGTATATGTCTGTAAGGATTAAGTCTTTCGCCAATAACCCCGCCGAGAGATCACTGTTGTCATTGCCAAGTGCAAAGCGTGTTACTTTTCTCATGATGGAATTCAGACGACTGTTTTTCTGTAAAGGACAGAGCAGACAGGGTCTCCTTCACTCAGCCGAGGGGTCCATTCAGGAGAAGTTGGCAGGCGGGGAGTTGTTTTTGCAGTGGCGTATTGTTCAGCGTTGCTTCCATAAGGGCTGAAGATTCAATATTGTTGCAATGCTGAGTGGATTTGGCCCAGCTGTGTTCTCCTGTCTGCTGTGCTGGAGGATTCTAGTCCTGTCGTATCTTTGTTTTGGTGCCAGGACCTGGATCTCTGCCAGGCCTTTTAATTACATCAGCCGTTTGATGTCTTTGACATCTTTTTTCAAATAGAAAGCTGGGTGGGATAAGGGGGCCCGAGAGATTTTTTTATTTTATTTATTTTTTTGCGCACCTTTTAGCGAAACATTTCATTTGAAAATGTGCCACAGTCGTGTCCCAGCTGTTGTCAGGCTGGAATATTTATACCTTTTAAAGTCTTCATTTACATAAAAAGCAGTTAATCAGCTTTTACAACTGCCCCAACATCGGTGAGGTAATGTCTCGAAGCTCTCGAACAATTAAACGTGTTCAGTATGAATGACTAGAGCCAAAAGAATCAATCAAGAGTTAGCATTTCTCAGCATATAGAAACCTTTTGGCAGCCTTAGTTTCAACCTGCCTTACTGGCACGAGAAAAATCCTGACCAAACGGTTGTTTGAAATGCAACTTCTCGGACACCTGGAAAATCTTTTATTTTGCTCTACTGCGACAACATGGGGCACTGAAATGTGTGGCCCTGTGCTCCTGTGGGCCGTGGGGTCAAAGCTCCAGGACGTGCCTTAAGCAACTGATGTAAATTTATCATCCCATCTAAGCACTGTAAGTGAAGGTGGGGTGAATAGGGTAAATTCATCAGCCTCTTACAGAACCAGATGTCCAGGTTGCTGTGTGACAAAGCAGAAGCATGTGCGGCCGACCGACTATGTAGGACGGCCTCTCTGTGGCAGTTCCTGTGAAGGAGGGCCTGTGAAAGCAATTTAGGCTTTATACTGATGGAAGAACACCAGAGCAAATGACACATTTGTTTGCCTACAAGCCTTTCCATGTTAGGATTCAGGAAGAATTACATAATACATGAGTGAGCTGTAATTCTACATAATTCTGCAGTCTCTGTGGCAGAATTTAGATGTTTTGGCCAACAACACTTTTGCTGTATACAAATTCATGCAGCAAAAGATTTTCAGATATTTTGAAAAGTATTCCAAAATAGACAAAATATTGCTCATAATTTTTTTTTAGGATTTTGCATGCATATAATTTATTTTGAACTTTGTCATTTGTAATATAGTTTTTATCTAAATATATTTATATTGTCCAAAATACATTTTAAATGTATTTTAATTGCACATTACATAAAAATGCATTTTCTTGTTCCTTGATGCATATTTTGCTTTATTTTAGCATTTAGACATTTAAAAGAAATATACTTTCAAATTGGACAATTATATTTCCTAAATTCACACTTTAATATTTATCATATATTTAGAATATAATTTGTCCAGATATAATTTTGTCTAATGGGAGTATAATTTTGAATTCAGAACATTTACGTTCACATTCCAAGTGAACATTCTTCTAAATTTGTATTTGTCTAGCTATTTAAAAAGAAACTGCTCTTCATAAAGAGACTACAATGGGTATGTTTCCATTTGGAATAGAAATAATCCAGAGGTCAAAGCTAGAATCGCCTAGGCTAGTTCTGTCCTGCTAATAAAATATATCTCTCTTTAGTTCTGTATACTGATCTCTCCACACCGGCTTTAACTGTCCCATTCACGGTTCACACTGCATTTGCCTCCTAATGTCTCCCAGCAGGCCTCCAGTCAGAGACAGTGATTCATAAAGTGACTGGTCTGTCTGCTTCCATGAGGACACACACTTTCAGAATCCTGCCTCTTTATCTCTTTCCCACACCCTCCCCCTCAAAAAGACACAGACTGCATTAGACTGTCTTGTAACAATCTATTTTACATGTTAGGGCAAGCAAATTCTACAATAAAGCCTGCCCTATCAAGCAATAGGATAGGTGATCTCAGACATATTAGTTCAGGAGTGTCAGTAAATCATCTAGTGTGTTTATATGCATGATTTTACACCAGTTATCCTTAACCTCAACACAACCTGTAAGGTAAACATCTTAAACATTATTATTATTTTTATTATTATTATTATCATAAATGGTTTAAGCAAAACCCAATTGGTCATCTGAGGAGTTCTGCTCGTTACCACAATTTCGCTCCATATTTAAACATATTTTCTTCCGTTCTGGTGGCTTATTCAATATGCACATGCCTGTTTACAGACTTTATATTTAAATAATTTCATCTAAAGCATGTTCTTCGCTGATACTGTAGTCTCCTTGGTAAACAAGCACACTTACCATTGAAAGGTGGAAACGTCTAAATAGCTGTCACAATTGTAAATCATTTTTGAAAAATGTGTTGTCATACAATTTATATATATTCACTTTTTAATGTGCATTTTCATATTCAAAGATTGCTAATCTGGACATGGGACAAGAGTTAAATGATAAAATCTGCACAAAAATCAGCTGCAAAAATAAATGCGTAAAACGTTTTCATGTCATCTTCCAATAAAAAAAGTTCAGACATATTCAAAACATTTATTTTTAATGAAAAAACCTTTATTAAAGCTTAAGGAACACTGGTAAACACAGTCACTGACAAAGCAATAGCTGTGTGGTAAATTTCATGTCACATTTTGTCAATTAAGTCATTTCATTGTGAGTTCTGGAGGTCTCCTCCAGATGTGCTGCTTTCAGATCACCACATTAGTTCATCTTTCTCTGGTACTTCATTAGCATTTGTCAGCTCATGTTACTCTGTTTATTTTCAGACTGTCTGTTTTGGCAAACATGTGCTTAAATTGATCATTTTAGCCTTATCAGCACGCTAGTGAAAAGTGTACCACTCATAGTCACAAACAATGTTTGTCTTTTCTGTTTTTGTATTTTTAGTGTCTCCAGAAATTGTGCTGTAAGGCCCCCCCTCCAGCTAGACCGGAGTATGATGTAGTATGCATTGGACTGAGCGGTGCCGGCAAGACCAGTCTGCTATCTCGCTTGTGCAATGAGATCAGTGATGGCACAATACCAACCACAGGTAATATAAAATTTCTCTGCAGCTTTGTACTGCAGCATTTTGTAAGCCATCAAAAATAAGAAAAGAATTACATATTCAGCCGTGAGACCTAAACAGACTAAGCATTTTCAATTAAAACAAGCTTCAGTTCCCGTTTCTTGAACAAATGTGACAAATCGTTCCAACAAATCGACTATTTTTGCAGTGCATTTACCTAAACCTTTGCACTTGTGGTCCATACTTGTACTACATACATCATATCTTCGACACTATGCTTTTTCAGTGCTTTGGAACGTCTGCAAAATATCTTCATTGTCACCATGTGTGCTTCAGCCTATTTGACCGCTGAAATATGTTTAACGTTATTGCTGCAGGTTACCTCAGAGCCTGCCTTTGAACACTGCGTTACTTTACCAAAGAAAGAGCACAATTGCAGAGGAGCTCTTGGTGCGTATGTATGTCTTTTTTTTTAAGAACATCTGGGTTTTGTCACTCACTTTCTTCCTTGTGAAAAGACTGTTGATTTCATTAGAGATCGTGTCGACAGGCTGGTTTATTCATGAATATCTTCATGTCTCGAGATGCATGACACCACTTCCGTTTTACCAACAACACAAATGGTTCTTTTTACAAGAGAAGACACAATTGTGTCAGGCTTTCTTCGGCACGTCTTAACAGTTCGGAGTGTGATGTATACAGCACGCTAGACTGTACACAAACCCAGAATGTGCATCCAATAATGATCACCCTTTGTCTTTGGAGCGAACACACCTGTCTCTATCTGTCTAGTGAAGCAGGATTTATAATAGTGAAGTGTTATTTGGAAAATCTTGTGGAAATATGGTTATGGTTGGATTAAGTCTAGCTATGGTCAGAGCCACTGGTCTGCACCAGCAGACCTAGATGGAGCTTCTCACCTGTTCATAAAATATTTACTCTCACCTGCTGAGCATTTGATGAAACTTGCCTCATAGCTTTAAAAAAATGTGGGTTCAGAGGTTCAGTTTCACGTTTTTAGTTGTGTTAATCATTAACAATGATGCAGTCATTTGCTAAGAAACATGTTTTATCAATATTATTATTATCATTATTATTATTATCAATGTTAAAAGAAACATTTATATTATCATTGTTGAAAACAGTTTTTGTTGCTTAATTTTTGTGGAAACAATGATACTATTACAATACGTTTTAATTAAAATATATTTAATTATTTCAATCATCAAGGATGCATTAAATTGATCAAAATTGACAGTAAAGAAATTTATAATGTTACAAAGATTTATATTTTATAAATGCTTTAATACATGTATTAAATGCGAATAAATGCTGTTCACTGAGCTTTCTATTCATCAAAGAATCCTGAAAAACGGTGAACCTCTAGCAACCTGGGAGGACAAGGCTCACCCGAAGCTTCAGTACGTTTGGGTGATAGCATCCACTAACCAGTGAGCTAACCTCTGCTTGGAGATGGCCTTCCCCTTCTGCTGGCCTCCATAACAGACAAAGAGCTGATCTGAGGTCCTGAAGCTTTGTGTTCTGTCGATGTAAACCCGCAGGGTGTTGACTGGACAGAGAAAAGCTAGGGCTGGGTCTGCCTCCTCCTGGGGCAGAGCTTGCAGGTTCACTGCCTGAGCCACGAAGGGAGTGGTAGGAACCTTGGGCACATATCCGAGCCGGTGTCTCAATATCATGCGAGAAAGGCCCGGCCCAAACTCTAGGCACAATTCTTCCACCAAAAAAGACTGCAGATCCTTGACCCTCTTAAAAGAGGCCAGTGCCAACAGGAGCGCTGTCTTAATGGTCACTTTCAGCAAAGGCTCAAAGGGAGGACTTTGAAGAGCTCTTAGTACCAGAGCTAGGTCCCAAGAGGGTACAGAGTGCAAAACACGAGGTGGGTTTAACCTCCTAGCACCCTTAAGGAATCTGATAAACAGGTTGTGCTGTCGTGAGGAGCATGAGTTCCGTGAGCCAAGTCCTGGTGGGCCAACACGGCGCCACTGAAGAGGACCTGCTCCTCGTCCTCCCTGACCTTGCACAGGGTCTGTGCAAGAAGGCTCACTGGGGGAAATGCATATTTGCGCAGGTCCTGGGGCCAGCTGTGAGCCAGGGTGTCCGTGCTGAGGGTCCCCTGAATCTCTCCAGGGGTCTGAACACTGGTGCCATCATGCCCCTTCCCTGAAATGTATTCAGGGGAAGTCAGGAAGGCTCTCGAGGGAAAGTAGATCCAGTTGGGCCAATAAGGGGTTAACTATCAAGACCTGCGCCACTCCTGACCTGTGACATGCACAAGACTGGAGCACTGCTCAACACTAGACGATAAGATCACTGAACTTTAGGAGCATCTCTACTCAACACCTGAGTGTGATGAAATTCACTGAGCAGGCGCCAAGCGATAATGAATTGCATGGACGCTTTTTTAGAAGGCTCACTGGGGAACACACTTCTGTGGAGCTCCGGGGCCAGCTGAGAACCAGTGTATGACTAAGGGTTGTCTGCTCAGACAGAAATAACACAACCGGAAGAGGGACGAATCCGGAGAGGCAAACAGATGTAACTGTACGGCACAAGGGGAGAGTGTCCACTCTTCCTTGGACCTAGCTGTCGTGAGGCTAATTGGTGGAATGATTAAGCAGGCCGAAAGAAATAGTGGAATGAAGCAACCTAGAAGCTTCTGACTCCCAATATCAATGCAGTCAAAGCATGCCCTTTGTACATGGCCCCTTAGTCAGTGTTAGTGGACATCATTCTGGGAGCGGTTTGGCATGGACTCCAACTTCGCGGACAAAGGCGAGACTCGACCGCAACACTGCAACAGTCATATTTACGCAATGTGAAAATGAACCATCCACAAAAGCTGCTTCAGCATGCTGTAAGCCCAAACACATGATACAACAGTAGTTAACGTCAGAGAGGAACAGGGAGCGACCCCATCCAGAAATGCACAGGTGGAATGACATGTTGAAAAAGACACAAACACACCTGTGTTGCTCTTTCAGGAAATAGGACCCATCACCAGTGCCGGAGCACACAGGGGAATGACCGCATAAACACACAAAGAGCATTTAGAAATTTGTTGCTGTTAAAACAGCAGTTGAGAGCTCAAAGCTTGCGATCACCGCTGCACTCGTGCTGTAGTAACCAACAGCACTGGGAGAGCCTTCCAGAAGACCACCGTCACACTTGCTCATTGTAAACTAGTGTTGTCATGATAGCAAAATTATTGTTTTGATGCCACGGCAAGAATTGTGATTTCGATACTTTTTCGATATTTTTCCTGAAAAGGAAAAGTATTTCTTACAAGGTGTTTCTTATGCACCTCCTTTGTGTAGGTCTGTGCTCTTTGTAATAATAGAAATATATATAAATATAATATAAATATAAATCAGTTTACACGTTGACTACGTTGAACTGAAAGAGAACTATATTTGTTTTCATAGCCTTCAATATTAACATTGTTTGTAGGACATTATTGGGCAAATGGATAAACGTAGAAAATGCCAAGATATATCAAGTGTAGTGTTAGTTCTGGCAGGTCACGTTAGTCAAAGTTTGCATCAGCTGAATCTCAGCTGATCCAGGTCTACCTATTGGAATATGATGCCTATCTCTGTATACATTTATAAGCTCCTTCAGTATAGTTAACAGCTATCGCGGTTCTCAGGAGCTAATTACCCTCCTCCATTCCCAGCTCCTCCTCTTGTCATTCAGGATTTGGCATTCTGATTCTCCTTGAATCAGAAAAAAATCTAAAATCATGCTGTACTTTAAAATATTGAATTAATGATATCTGCAATACATTCATGTTGGTTCTGTTCTGTTCTGTTTACCCTAAGGAGGGTTATTGCTGCTTGCCCAGAACAGAACCATACTGCCAATCCAATTCCAAACTGTATGCTAATTGCCATATGCTAAATCGTATTCACTGATAGTAGTCCTGACAGTAAAGCCATTCAACCAAAAAATACAGAGACATGATTTTTTGGCCATGTTTTCCAGCCATAACTGTAAGACCTTAATCAAAAACTTAAATCAATGTTTATTTAATTTGTGTCTTTGGTTTATTGTTTATTTGTGCTATTGCTTGCCATTTTTTTTATTAGTTCTTATTGTATTGCTGACTGTTCAATTGTCTTCAATAATGTTTGAAATTTATATTAGTTGGATGAGTAATTTTTTTCTGTTAAGTGTAATTTGTGAAATCTATTATAAAGTTTGTGCAAATTTTGAAATCATGTTTTCTTCCACAGGTTTCAGCATCAAGGCAGTGCCATTCAAAAATGCGATACTGAATGTGAAGGAACTAGGAGGTAATACAAACAAATAGACTAAGATTATTCATATCCTCTCCAAGTACTGGAGAATAGACTGTTGCCTCAGGGACAGACCTCTTAGTTTAGCCACCTGCACTCTAAGAAAGGTGTCTCCTACCTAGGAGTGTAACAGTTCAAATTGCTCTTGGTTCGGTTTGTATCACAGTTTTAGGTTCACAGTTTTAGAATGGTTTAATATGTTTGCTATGGAAAAAAGGACTACTCCTAAATAAAAATAAAGAAAATAAGAATAAACAATCTAATTAGTAGCAACAGCACAAATAGATACAATAAAGCAAAGATACAAATAAAATAAACAGTGCATTTCAGCTAGGTCTAACATTTGTTTTCAGGTACAGAAATTAGTAATCAAATGTAAAGTAATATAACATTGGATATTTTAATGTAAAATTTAAAGATTAATCTAAGGTGTTTTTGGGGTCCTTGAGATGTTTTGACATGCCCTGATATTTGTGTTTTTTTCAGTTGCTTATAAACATATTAATGGCAAAGGTGAAATTCCACTCTATTTAGCACAACAGAGCTACCAGAATATATGAGCAACATGTACATGTTTGTATTTTTGAGAGAATATTGTTTATGCATGGTTATTGAAAAAACAAAAAATGAAAGTTTCTGAAATTAGGCCACAAAAATACCAAATATGTGTCCACATAAATCTGACTAATGGATGTTGTCACCTAGAGTTTTTGCTTAAAAAAAAAAATCTGAAAATCATCCTGTAAAATGGGAACGGCCCAACCCTTGTCATCAATAAATAAGTGGTTCTCACCTTAAAGACAAAGACCCGCATAATAATGAGCCTTTCATTCAGGTGTGAAAAATGACAGTGATATATATATATATATATATATATATATATATATATATATATATATATATATATATATATATATATATATATATATATATATGAAGAGTTCAGTATGCAAAAGCCTCTAAATGCCATTTGAAATTTTCTTCTAAAATAACCATTTTTATCAAGCTTGCATATTTAAGTTCAGTAATTTCACTTAAATGACAATTAATAGGTAATCTTCATTGCAATTTAAGGGAAATTACTGAACTTTACATAATGGCTGCCTCATCTCCATCGATTACATAGTGTCAATTTTTTTTTGAAGTACAAAAATGCTTATTTAGACATTTTTGTACAATATTGTTACAGAATAATAACACACTATTATTCATGTTAGACATCCTTTTAGAGTTGATATGTACCAAATATAAATTGAATATTTAAATTGTCAATCAAAATCTCAGTCTCCTTCAACCACTCTATTTTACACATTTACCTAATCTGACAGGATGGTTCATTTAGAAATTTGGATACAAGGCCACAGGTACAATGTTGGAAGATGCTTGTTGTTGTAGGACTGCTGAACAGAAAGAGGTCTGTGGAGAGAGAAATAAATCAGAGCCCGACTCTGTTTATGAGAATGTTAGGGGAGCTGCTCTTTGAAGTGATTTATATGTTTTGCGGGACGCTGGGGACATTACAGGTGCACTCTGTATCATGACAAGTGGCCCCACCGATGCAACAGAATCAAGAGCCCACTTAAAGAAAAACAACTGGGATAGAAAACACTGTAAACCATGGGGAGGCCTGACTAAATCTGAAATGCATATGGAGGGCTGTGAAAAGAAGCTTCTCCAGTAGGTGAGGTCAGAGCCCACAGGGATGTTTTTAATGGATTGCAGCCTCCAGTGTTCTTTAAGATGAGACTGATGTATCACCTGGAGCAGGACACATCTGCTCTGACTGTAAGTTTGCAGAGTACCTGAAAGGGAATACAGCTGTTAAAGATGTGTTGTGCAAGTGTTTTATGCTGCCCCATGAACTGCCTTCCTTTGGTCATTGATGTATATAACCTACTGAGATGTGTCCATTCTTGGGGAAACTATTATTGGCTGTGCATCTAGATCAGTGGTTTTGATCAGGTCTTTTGACACTAAGGCCCAAAATATTTCTTCATTCAGATTTTAATATTTACATAAAATATTATATTTGCTATTTGGTCCTTAGTTGGCAATGCAAAATGAGTGCTGAAGAATGACATGGAAATACTGTACCGGATTATTAAAGAACTGACTGGAACAAGGAGCAACGTTAATGTCCCCATCAGAGATAAAGGTCCTGAGGGCCAAATGTGTGGGTGCAAACGCTTTTGTAAACTGCAAACGTGAGAGGAGGAGGCTCATTCAATTGTGCGTTTAAATACGTGCAATTTACGGTATAGTGGGTGGGGACAGGTGCTGATTACCTGATGGACTGCAGGTTTGGTACATACACACACACACACACACTGTGGTTTGACATCAACTGCTTTCTGCGTCCATGGCACTATTAACACTGTGTTCGCAAATGTACGTACAGACCAGCGCTGGGTGGAGCATTTCCGAGAGACTTTGAACCAGCCTGAGCCAAAAGAGCACTTTTGTTTTTGATCCCAAGGATTTCTCCCCACAACTGCAATTGAAAACAGACACAATCACAGTTGATGAGGTGGAGGAAGCACACAAAAAAAAAATTAAGAGTATCAATGCTGTAGGTCAAATAGGGCTGGGAAAAAAACGTTTCGAATTGACAGTGAAAGGTAAAACTTCCGAAATCTCTATGTAAACAATGAGTGACGTACACGTGCGAGAGATCACTTCCGGCGCAAGCGCAGACCGAAGCGCCTGTGCCTTCTGATCACTTGGACATGAATGTGATTACAAGAGGTAAAAACGATATAAATACTGTTCTTTTTCTCACATAAACCGCTCGTTTCGTGTCTTAGGCCATCAATGTGTACTTACATTTACGAGTTACGAGTCATTAAATCATGTTTAATTTGGACTTCTCTGTGCATGCTCTTTGAGAAGGACCCCATAAAACGCCATTATATGACTGACAGACAAGAACGGGTTTGACCTTAAAATATCAACATTGAAAATACTGTGGAAACAAAGACACCTGCAACTTGGATGCCATTGAGGTATATAAGCTAAAACATATCAAAAATTAATTTCAAAGTAAACTATCCCTTTAACAAAATCGAATTCGTAAATTATTATTTTATTTTTTTAATAAAAAAAATCACTGATCTGAAACACTGAATCGCCCAGCTCTAAGGTCAAACCAGATTCCTGTAGAACTTCTAAAAACATGGTGGAACTAGTGTTGGACAAGAACTGACAAGCACACCTGAATGATGAATAAATGTAAGGAAGAAGAAAAAAAACAGATGAGTGGTGCCAAGGCATGATTGTGAAGTTGCTGAAGAAAGGAAACATCACTTACTGTAGTACAGGATCAGGAAAGGCCTTTTGCACTGTCCTGCTAGTAAGGCTCTGAGAAGCGGTTGATGCTTAATTGTGAGAAAAACTAATGCACAGAACAAAGTCCTGCACAGAACACATCCTGAACAGTGAAACATCATTGAACAGTGTGTTGATTTTTAACATCCTCTCTTGGTCAATTTCATTTACTTCAAGAAAGCATCCGACAACGTTCACCACTCTGGCAAATCTTGAACCTCTATCGGAACTCAATGTGTTGCCAAACCAACATGAGAACATCTGAGATATTTTACGTCGTGATGGGTGTCAGGCAAAGGAGCATTTTGTCACCCCTGCTGTTCCTGTTCGTCATAGACTGTCATGCACAACAAGTGGAAATGACTGCTGCATCTGCAACTTCAAAAACACCCAAGTATTGCACATGAGTGGGGAAGACAAAGATCTACTTATGCCAATCACCATTGACAACCAGCTGCTCACTGATATAGACAGGTGTACATACTTGCTGTGCAGTGACGCAGGATGGTGTTGTGACGGTACAGTGACGCAGAGCCGGATGTAAACCAATGCATTTGAAAGGCAGCCAATGTTTTCCAACGGATGCAACATCTGGATATCACCCATCATCAGCACACCACTCAAGATCCACCTCTATTCTCCCTTTTCCCGATGAGCCGGTTTAGATTATGAGAGGCACTTCCGGTTTGGATATGTTCCACTCATAAAGACATAAGGTTATAGTCCTTATTCGTCAGTTTGACCGAATGAGCTAGAAAATGTCCAATTTTCAGACGTCAGGAGACTAATGTAACTCTTTGTATTTTAATGTGATATGGTATAACAAAACTGTCTACGGCAAGAGCTATTTTCCTTCACAGCATTTTTTCCTCCTGATTATTTTCTCTAATTTCCTTTGTATTCCACTGTAGCAGTGTGAAAAAGGACAACCTATGTTGAGAATTTGTGGACTGCTCTCCTGATTTAATTTACTATATATCCCATGAATAATTTACTGGAATGCACTTAAGGGTACATTGACAACAACAACACTAAAAACTGAAAGGATTTCCTTGGTATTTTTTTGTGTACAGATGACCGTGTTGTCAAAATTATCCATGTTCAAACGTATCTGCAAAAACGATTAACTCGCTAAATCTATATTACTATAAACCTATATTATACAGTACATGCCTGGACAGTAGTTGGTGAGGTCACAAGAAAAACTACACACTTATAAACTGAAGACGTAATACACATGCATGTGACATCACTGTTTTCACAATTTTTTTTGTAGTTTACACACAAAATACAGTAACGTTATGCTACAACTTACCAAAATGTATTCCTCATGCATAATGTCGACCAATCATTTTTTGAACTCTTCCCTGAACTGAAATGTAGTAGTGGGCTGTATTTCCAGATTTACACACGAACTGACATCAGGTTCAAGTACACACAAGCCGCGCGAGTCACTCGTCTATTGCAGTTTGGCTGGTAGTTATGTTGCCCGCCCGCATACTGCCTCCCATGGCCGAAACTGGTATTACGACACCTGCCGGGCCGGGGCACTATAACTTGTCAGTGTTTTAATGACATCATTGCACTTATTTTTTTCTCATTCTTTTGATGTGTGTAGCTCATTTTCTGGATATTTTTAGCTCAATTATTACATATGGCACCTTTAATGCCACAGCCCATATACAACCACAGACAGCATTTTTTTATCGGCAAAGTTTGCACAGAAATGTATAATTTTTCCCATACTCACCAACTTTGTCTTAAAACTTATCATACAATGTGCTTTGCTGTTTTTTGTTTGGACGCATGTGGCGGCCGGTGCGACAATGGCTTGTGTTGCCAGATTGGGTGTTTTTTTCACTGCATATTAAGTGTTGTTTACGTGTGTTTTAGCCGGGTTTTCGCCTGGAAGTCTCTAGAAATCTAGCACCCTATACAAAGTTAAACCGAGAGAGTGTGCGTTTACAGACACCAGAAGGAACACGTTCACAGTATCGTTCATCAGGCAGTAATACGTTCAGTTCACGTTCGCCTAAAATATGAACAAGTTCATGAACTATTGTTCAATGGACATGTTCAGGCACAACACTAAGGCAAAGGCAAGCGCATTTCAAATCAGTGGTTCCCGGAGAGACTAGCGCTAAATTAATCCCATATGTTTGCGCCATCTACTGTTTTAGAAGAAGGAAGTTACTCATCTGCATTTGTGAGAAAATCTGCCTAGGCACATTAGTGAGAAAACCAAGCCGAGAGATCTCACAATCATAACAGAAAGATATGCATTGGTATGCACTAGATTTGGAATTTGTTCAAAGGTTACATGCAATTTGTAGGATGGTTTGTATTTATTTGTGAAATATTATCAAGGATAATTTATTTACAGTATATTTGTAAAACACAATATTGGTTGCATTTTCACTCAAGACCTTTGTTTTTGCAAATTGATTTCTCTTTGTTTGCGAGTTCGAGTTTTCCTTTGCAAAGCAGATCGAGTTTGTTTGCAAAATGCTGGATTTATTTGTTTAGGCACATAATTCGCTCCATAACGCTTTCCCTTGGTCTTTCGTCACTCTCGTCAAACATGCACTCTCCTCAACAAGGCAAGTGTGCCATTCAGTTCTCACAAAAAAACGTCTCAGGTTGCACCTGGTGCTATAGCACTGCTTTTCTTACTCTTTTATTGTATGATGGAATGCATTTAAGATTAAATTAAATTTCATTTAATCATTTTATTATATAATTTTATATGGATTATATAATACGCAGTGGTGGAAAGAGTACTAAAACTTGTACTTAAGTAAAATTATTGCTACTTAAGAAATCATTTACTTCTTTAGTTAATTAGTGCTTCTTTACAAGTACGTAAGTACTGAAAAATAATATGACTCAAGTAAGAGTAAATAGGTAGTTTTCTCAAAAACTACTCAAATTACTACATTGCTACTGTATTTATTTTTCTGTTTTTAGTATTCAATCATCTCTGCCCTTCTTGATCCACTTTAAGTCAAAGACCCTGATAAATGTCATCTGCTAGTCTAGACTGCGCTTGAATTTAAGCAGCAAGAGAAAGGAAATTTGATTTACCCTCATAATATCATTTTATGGATGTGCAATATATTGGTACTAAATCAGTATTTTTTTTTAATTCATAAATTTCGGTTTATTTAATTGTGCATGCCATGCTCATTTCCCTTATTTTAATGTTTAGATTACTCTTGCTGTCATCTATAACACTCATGCTCTATGCGATTTTTAGCGGCCACTAGTGGGGATGTTTCAGAATGCAACAAGAGCGCTCGTGTGAGTGATCTATCTCGAGCGAGCATTCACTGACTACACGGCCACACGGAGACTTTCAACGCGACGGCGAAATCATCACACAACATGCTGGAAACTAATGTAAACTCCCACTGCAGGTACAATAATAGCCTACTTTTATCAGCTTGACGTTGAGCTAATGCTCTGTGCTCGTCCATGATAATAATGTTTCAATAAACTGCTGTGCATTTAGCCGACATGTGATGTAGCATGAGCCAATTCTCTAAATATTCGTGTATCTTTCACAATCAGTAATGTCAACATAGGTGAATGTATAATATGATAACGAAAACGGTTAATGAACTAAACTGAACAGTTAGATATCAGTAAGATCGTAGGAAGTGACATTACTGCTGGAAATGTGTATAAACAATATGACAGTAGTGGATGAGTGACGTTAGTCAGTAGATCTAGTAAATAAAATAAGTTACATCCTAAAGCACCGACTTTCTGTTATCCTGGAACATTCTTTTGTATTCATGTCATGTGTCATGTAGAGTTTACCTTGCTATTGCACTAGAGTTTACTATGTTGATCCGCGTTTCCGTCCGGAGTCGATCAGATTCACGTTTTGCCTGACGAGCTTGAGCAGATAAAACTTTTTTGTTTTTTATATTTATGTGGAGTTTGTGTTGGAGTCTGTGTTGTGTTGGAGGCAGGACGTTTTGGGCTGTTATTATCACACTCCATGTCGTCAGCTGAAGTGCCGTTGGTCACATCTCGCATGTTTGACTGTAGGATAGAGACGCTAGAGCTAGGCTCGGGAGCGCGCATGCACGTCACATCTGATGGATTTCGCAGGAAATCCGACCCGGAGACCTCACATATAAATATGAATATTGACCTTCAGAGGTAATAGCAAAATCCGAAAAGTGGATCATTGCAATGTGTGATTACAACCCCTTCAAACACAGGCAATAAAAAAAGGATTCATTTTATAAAATAAGTTACATAGAGAACCTTTAAAGATATTTTTATTAACACTGTTGAATGCAATCTTTTGCAAATCTCTAATTGAATATAGATTTGTCGTAGTGACTAATTTCACAGCATTTAAAAGTACTGATATTTATTTAGGATCTCTTTTTAAGAAAATTTGAATATCTACATCAGATATTGATACATATAGACCATTCTTCCCACTTTCATTCTGTTGATTTGATTGCATGTAGTTTTTCAAAGTAAAAGGTCTACTGTCCCTCCATTCACCCAGTGTTTTCGGAAGACTGAAACATCCCATTGGACCTGGCACAGAGACTTACTTAACCTAAACTACATATGCAAAACTAACTTAGTTGTGGAGCGGAAAAGGCAGAGGAGGCTGACTCACTATTATGACTGTGTTTCCGCTGCTAAATTGAGTAATGCATTTTTTAACACCCATGTGTCCTGCAAAGCTTACAACTGTTAAGCCCTTCCCTTCTCCTTCAAGAGCCAGGAAAACTATATTATAACACCATATCTCTCAAACCCACTCATTGTAGTAATCATAAAGTATTTAATGTGTTGTGTAATTAATGTACACTAATGTTCAAAAGTTTGGGGTTTGTACGTTTTTTTATGTTTTTAAGCCACTTATGCTCCAAGGCTATATTTATTTGATAAAAATGCAGTAAAACAGTAGTATTGTGAAATATTTTTTTAAAAAAAGTTTTCTATTGTAATGCATTGTAAAATGTAATGTATTCATTTGATTGCAGAGCAGAATTTTCAGCATTATTTATCGAGTCTTCAGTGTCATGATCTATCAGAAATCGTTCAAATGTTGATTTGGTGCTCTATGCATTTTTTTATTATGTCAGTTGATTATTCTGGAAATTGATTTTATTTATTTAAAATAGAAATATTTCAAAACAGACTAAAAGAAAAATGTTATGACAAGGTAATTGCAATCTCCGTTTGCAGCAGAGGCTAATGCTTGAAAAGATGGAAAAATGTCTCACTCCATATGTTGTGGTGTAAGTGAAACTCTTATTATAGCTCCTAAACTAGTAAATATATACTCAGCATTCACAATTAAAATGTAATTATCCAATCCAATCTATAATTCTTTAATTGGCCATTTCCTCTGTAAAGAAAATTAAGTTTCCCCAACTGGTTGTGTCAGTATTCATCCCATGAATATGATCACTTCAACATGATTTATAGGCGGCATGAGAATAAACATCTAAAGATTGGTGCTGTATAAACTGTGGAATGACAGGTTGGATGAATGTGAATGTGTGTGTTTTGAATGTGACCAGTGAGAATTTGCCATAGTGACATGTTGGCAGTTTGTCACACAGATCATGGCCTAAAGTCTGTTATCCTGCTGCTATTAACAAACTGCTTCCCTCATCCGTGTAATAATCTGCCTTGATGGCAAGAGCCAATCCGTGTCTGTTACTCTTTCGACACAAAGGCCAGCGATGCCCGGTGTGTGTTAGCAGTATGTCCGTTGGGTGTGAGGCATAGACTGGCGCAGTGAAGAGGCATCTGTTAATGGAGTCTGTAAATGTGCCCTCTCCAGTGACATTGAACGTCAAACAAGATTAGACGTGACTTTATGTGTGATGATAGCCCTTGCTGTGAATGTCAGACAATGTTATTCATTTCCTTACCACTTCATTTTAGGCACAGACCAAACTGTCCTGATTGTTTTTTTTTTGTTTTTTTTTTTACTAAACTCTTAATGTCAAATGACTGAATCAGCATGCGTATTTCAGTGTGTGAGTAGTTTAGAGCCATCTGTGTTATCACCCTCCTTTCACTTGAGTATCTTGCAGTCAGGTGACCATTTAGATTTGGAAAGCATGAATTTTCCATCCATCTGGATAAAAAGGAAATTGCAGTGTTTTGCAATCTATCTAAATAAAGTACTGTTTTGAATTATGTTTTTTTAAATTTGATTTTGTTAAGCACATTTGGGAAAACAAATCACAGGATGGTGGGGTCCAAAAGTCTGACCACTAGTGAAAATGCTTCTATTTTGCATTTATATATATATATATATATATATATATATATATATATATATATATATATATATATATATATATATATATATATATATATATATATATATATATTTATTGCATATATATATATATATAAACGTGCTGTGTTAACGCGAGACTCTTATCGGGCGATAAAAAAATTGTTGCCGTTAATCTATTTTCAAAGGTGGGTTGGGAGCTGGTTTTATACTACGCAAGCTATGATGACTTTCACCTTGATATTGTAGCGCAGAGGTCATGAACTGCCATTTTAAATTTTATTATATTGTTGTCTGAGGTCAACTTATGACGTTGGTTTTTGCATTTAAAAACATCAAAATGAATAAGTATTAGGCTGTTTTCTACCCTAGTTTTGAGCCTAGCTGAAAAACGCTCCGTTTTTATGGGCTTGTCGCACTGAAGACTTGGAAGTAAATGCCCACTGCTGTGAGTGGATAACAGTTTTGCATATTATAATGAGTTTCAACTCACCTCGTTGGTGCACTTGGGGAAATTGTTCTGAAAACGCCCAATGTTGTAAAATGGCAACCGGAATGATTTCGCCCATACATGTTCGACCAGAGTCCGTGTGTTGCACCATTCCTGTCAGATCCAATATACTAGACGGCACAGCACCATTCTTTAATCTTAATCAGTCTGCAAATCCAGTCTTGTTTACAAACAATCCTCAGTGAAATGAAGCGAATAGACAGACAATGTTTTACCCTCATCAGCTGGAACATCATGAAAAATAAAGTTTAAAAATAAAGTCCTAGGAATCCAGAGGAAGCTTATGCAGCGACTCTCTTCTTCCACAACCAGGCACTACACAATATTTTGTTTTGCTCGGTAGTTCGGTTCAGTTTGTCATCACGAGGTAGGAATCTGTTTTATTTAGCTATGCATGTAATTCGTGAATCGGTTCTTCTGCAGAGGTGGTGTTTTATCCTCTTTGAAGTCATAGTTCCCTGACTTTGAAAAAAGAGGCATTTGCTGAGACTGGTGTCAAAGCTTTTATTGGACTAACAAGGTTCTTTGGCATACTGTAGGTCCTGTCCGCAACTCGCAATCCAAGGGTAATAGATTCTGCATTTCTTGCCTGAATATGAAGGGAGGGGCGCAGTCAACCCCCGGGGAGATATGGGAGGGGACCATCCTGGTGGTGATGGGGAGGATGGAGGTGAATGTTGGTGTCAGCAAACTCAGACATGTGTGTAAGTACCAATCTTTTGTACCATGAGTATTAGAACACGGTTGGTTAGATGAGAAAACAATAATAAGTGACGTAACAATTTAGTCTTCCTGGCAGAACTTATGCTAAAGCTTCCATTTCATGGAGCTAATGGAAAACAGGTGCTCCATAACAGTCAGTATTCTTTATATATATATATATATATATATATACACACTTGAGAGGCTGAAGATTTGAGGAAGATATTTCAAATTCAGATTTTGATTTAAATTTGTAGGTTAGCTATTTTATTTTGTTCTGCACATCTGAAGAAGGTACAGAACATTTTTTCATTTTTTTATTTAATAATTATTAAATAATTTAATAATACATAAAGAGGGGTCACTTGAGCTTCAGCCTAGTTGGTGCTCATGGAACAGGACACAAAAATCTAGGAAGGAAACCCAAGGTCTAGCTAGGACGAAGGAGCAGGACTAGAGCATACAACGTTTTAAATTATGATATCCCCTAATTTAAATGATTAGGACCTGCTAGCACCATGTATATAATTGCCCCAGAATGTGAACTATAACAAAAACATGAGAGGCCCAGTTCTTCATTAAGGCCATTAGGTTCTACTGTGTTAAGAGTGAAAATCCAGAAAGCCGATACGCTGTGAAGCACGTGTGAAATCAATCCAATGGTAAGACGGAATATCATAGGCGGGTGACGTCATCGACCAGGAAACTATAAAGCACTCCCAAAACACAAGTGCGAGTATGGCATAGACATGCAGCGTCTCGTTCCCTTCAGGGAACTAGGGTTACATACGTGACCAGAGATGTTTCCTTATCTAAAACAACGTCCAGGTTCCAAGATGGCACCTTCGTGCGAGCTGCTGGCATCAGCCCTTAGAGAGCCATGAAGGAAACAAGATTTAAGTGGGTGTCTTCCCTGAGGAGACTCTACTTAAATGGACATGGTAAGCAGATAAGGCCGCCACGTACACCTTCAGTGTGGAGGGGGCTAACCCTGTGGAGAAACGCTCCTGCAGGAATTCCAGCACGACACCCACTGGGCAGTTAACTGGGTCCAACCGGTGTTCTCAACACCAAGAGGTGAACAGTTTCCACCTCAAGGCATTGAATTTCCTAGTGGCCGACGCTCTGGAGTGGAGAATTGTCTCAATGACCTCAGTCGATAGACCAGATTCTATGAGACTGGGCTCCCTCAGAGGCCAAGCCCACAGTTTCCACAGTTCTGGGCGGGGCTGTAGTATCGACCCACTTGCCTGAGCTGAGAACGTCCCACCTGATCGGAATCTCCAGAGGAGAGTCGATGAGGAGAGACACTAGGTCTGCAAACCATACTCAGGCTTGCCAGTACGGGACTACTAGCAGTAGACTGACCCCGTCCAGGCAAACCCTTTCCAGAACTCCTGGGAGCAGAGCAATTGGGAGAAATACGTATAGATGTGACCTCAGCCACACCTGTACCATAGTGTCCAACCCCAGAGGGGCTGGATGACTTAGAGAGAACCACAGTGGACAGTGTGATGTCACCCTGGATGCAAAAGGTCTACCTCGGTATGAACCAAAATGATTCCAATGGAGCTCCACCGCCTCGGGGTAAAGTCTCCATTCCCCAGGCCTCGGCCCTACCTCGACAGGATGTCTGCCCCCTGATTCAGATACCCTGGGAAATAAATCTCCCTCAATGACAGAAGTGTCCCCTGGGATCATAGAAGGATCTGGCGAGCCAGCTTGTATAACGGGTGCGAAAGCAGAATTGGTTGATATAAGAGACCACAGACATGTTGTCTCACCGGACTAGAACATGATGACCTCAGGTCTGGGTGGAAGTGTTTTAGAGCCTGATACACTGCCAACATTTCTAGACAATATATTGAGAGATGATGGTCCTTCCACAGACCCCTGAGCTGGGCGACCACTCATGATCACCCCCTCCCCAGCCCATCAGGGAGGCATCTGTGGTTAGCGTCACGCAATGACACAGAGCTCCCAGCACGGGCCCACTGGGATAGGAAACAAGGTTCTTTACACATGGCCAGGGCAATACAATTTTGCGTGACCCTGATCATGCAGAGCAGGTTTCTGAACTTCTCCATGGCCACCAGAGCTGCCATAGAATGGCCCACTGACAACTGGCCACTCTCCTTGGTGGCACGGAGAGACAAATCTGCTGCCTGACTTAAGCTCTCTAATAATGTCAGCACTAATCTCATCCCCTTCACTCACATCTTTAAGCAGATCAGCTTGATAAGCTTGAAGTATCGCCATAGTATGAAGGCATGATGCTGCTTGACCTGCCGCCGAATAAGCTTTGCCCACCAGCGTCAAAGTATTTCTTAAAGGCTTGGTGGGCAATGCCAATTTCTTAGAAGACGATGCCAACTCAGGAGAGAGATGGTTGGCGAGAGTCTCTTCAGCCCTAGGCATCGCCCCATACCCATAAACTTCAACCCCATATTAGAATAAGTAGAAGTCTGTTGACTAAATATACGGAAGATATCAGCCTTTTCCAAGACATCGACATCTCAGTGTGGAGGTCTGCGAAGAAAGGCAAACACCGGCGTGGAGGCATAGCACGGAAGGCAAAAATCTTTCATCTAGTTTACTCTTTGCTCTACTCTTGGCTCTCTGCCTATCATCTGCTGCCTGAGAGGGTTTTTTTCGTGAGCAAAAAAAAGTTGCATTTTTGTGTCTGTCCCTTTAAATGCACAGTAGTTTGCCCCTCCCCTTCCAGGTCGATCTTTTAAGCGAGCTTGGATGCTGCTCAATAACAAAACACGCAAATAATTGTTGTCATCCAAAAACTCAGAAATAACCAGTAGCAGAGTGGAGCCTTATGGAGAGACTGCACCTGGATGCTTCTGAATGGTTAGTGGATACATTTTATAGTTGTTACATTGATTCATCTCATCGACTTGCATGCACCATTATGTTTAACTTTTACACAAGTAGACACAGTTCCCTGAGGTCGTTATAAGACAGCTGTGACATTTTTAGCCAAATAGTGTTCTGTGCTCATCTGTGTAGCCAAAGGCAGAACAGTTTGCATGCTTTGCTCAAACTTTTCCATTATGTTAGAACTGGTTACACGGTTGTTTGCGAAAACCAAATGATGGTGGTATTATCATAATCTTAATAATATTATAAGATCCCCTTCCTACTTCAGATGGGGAGCGAAATCTGATCGGCTTATTTTTTGGCATGCTTGATGAGAAAAGCTTACCAAAACAAAGTTACCGGGTTGTCACTTTTCACATTTTGTGGGTTGGTCTGATGCACCGGGGACCTGGTTATAGCACTTAATCATGGAGAAGTCAGATTTTCATGATGTGTCCCCTTTAAAGACAAAAGAAACCTAAGACTCTGTTATGCTTGGTTGTTTGTACTGTATGCTGCCTGAGAGGGTTTTAAATACCATAACCTGGATCCGAGCTGCGGAAAGTCATTTGAAAACTCAAGCTTTCTGATGTGATCCCGACTGAAATGATTAGTATTGAATGAGTTAAGATGAAACACCATGGAAATATGGATAGACTAGCAGCTAAGACAGACTATTTCAACATATCTACATCTCTTTTGGCAGGTCAAGAAAACAGGTCCTAATATAATTAAATTGTTTTTGCTAAATTAAATTTTTAGTCTCACATGTCTTACATAATGGTTCCCTGTAACATCATATGTACAGCGGGTACTCCTTTATTCTGTCTGAAGAAACCAGACTATATTTTGAATTATGTCTTGATGCTTCACAGAAAATCAGTGACTGGTTTTCTGAGTATGTTTCCCATTAAATTTACATTTGACTTTCTGACAGGACCATTGACCAATAGGTGGCAGAAGATGTCAGTATGATGATAGATGGGTATGGGACATACACAGATCCAATTAGATGACCAGGCCTATTTGCTATCTTCACCCACTCACCTCCACAGAAAACTCCTCAGAATGTACATATTTCAGTAATTTGAATGTTGTATTCGGAAGGAGATGCAAAGAAATTACACATTACTGGGTGTTAGATTTTTTTAGTGCCACTTATTTGCTCTTTGACAATTGAGCAAATGTCAATGACATCATACACATCGTACAACCAGAGATATTCCTTTAGAGCAATCCTTCAGCCACTTTGGTGCTTTCGCGCATAGACGTAATGTGGAGGGCAACTTTCCCATACCGCTCATACCTGGAATTGAGAAAAATGTTTTGTGTGCTTCTTGGGCTGGGCTATACAAATCGCCACACAATTTAAAACAGGTACCAAGGAATTACCTTTCACAAACAAGACTGAACATTTGTTTCTGATTTTAGTCATAATGTAATTAGTAATAGTAACGTTCAGGAGGAGAAAGGCTGGAAAACTTAAAAATACTTCTGTTATTATGTCCCAAAATGTAGTTTTAATATTTTTTTCAGTCAAGAATGTAGTTGTTTAAAGCTCAAATCTGTGGTTTATTTATAAAGATAGCGGCTATTTAAAATATTGATCTGACATTTTCGGAGAAGTGAGATTCAGGCATTCACCGGGCACTCAGCGCTCAGACCCCGCTGAGAACAGCCTTACCTCAGCTAGTGCTTCTGATGTTTGCCGCTGGCTCTGATGTCTCTAGTCTATAAACATGAGATATAATTCAGTCTTTGTCTCACTAATGTATCATTTGTTCCCTGCCAAATCGTTTTGGCTGAGGGCAAAGGGAAGTTTCATAACTTAATATTTAGGCTATTTTACCGTTTTATCCTGCTGTATATTTGTCTGAATCATTTACTTTAACTATTGTCTTGTATAACGTCTTATACCTTTTTGGTACTTATACTGCTGAGTGCACTGAAAACTGAAATTGAACAAAAATAAGACAGGGTTGTGTAATTTTATTTTATATAGCCTTTTGATGACGTATGTCTGAAAGAATCTCAGTCAGCGTCTTTACTTCCGGAAGCGCGTTCTGCAGGCCAAGTGTATCACCGTGTCCTAACTACACGCGACGCGACGCCGCGACACGCGATAAAAGGTATCTTTTCCATGTTAATCAGAGTTTTTGTCCTAACCAGACGCGATGCCGACGCGCGAAGTTTCTATTTTAGAAACGGTTCCTATTTCTGCGACGTCGGGCTGACAGATCCGCCCACACAGAGATCTCATTGGATGGAAGTTCTGCGTGTCATGAATATTTAATCTTCAAACATGGACGACGAGGAACTGATTCTCGAAGTTCAGAAGCATTCAATTCTCTACGACAAATCCCACAAATTCCAGGAAAAGTTCCTGCACTGAGGTTGTGATAGGCCCCTTGCTCTGCTCTTCTTTGATTTATTGGATGCACCCACATCCTCGTCTTCCTCCCTGTAATAAAAGAAAGGCCACTAATCTCTTCCTCCTCCAGAGCTCTCGTTTGAACCTTGGACCTTGGGGAAAATAATGAATGCAATATTTCGTATTCAATAATCTCATTTGTAATCTTTTTTGGTCATTAATAATCTCAGGTGTTCATTGTTTTTTTATTTGTAGGCCTATAGTATTAAAATTGTCTCATTTGAGTTTGAATATATTTTTCCTTCCATCCATAATAAATCGACGGGATGGATATGAATTTCCCTATGAACAAGATTCGAATAAACTGATTGTCATATGAATAAATTACACTGTTTGAGTACACATTATTTATTTTAGTTAAAAATAGGTCGCTGTGCCACAAACATAATGGATAATTTACCTCAGATTTTGAAAGCATTTAATATAGCATTCAAAATGAATTTTATGCAAACATACAACTGTACTTCATAACAAAATTAGCCAATGAGTATGTTTTGTTAATGTTTTGATTTTTAATAATGTTATTTCTTGATTTGATTATGTCCTTACCCATTTCCAATGCCAGTGCGGGCCAGCAGTGCCGCTTTCAGAGAGACTCCGCCCACACGCTGTTCTGAATGGCTGTGATTTTTGATTGACGTGTAGCGTCTCACAGTCGCGTCGCGTCTAGTGTGGACAGACACACTTGCTGTCGCTGGAATTTCATCGCATCGCGTGTAGTTAGGATGCGGTGTATAAAGGCAAAACTTTAATAAAATCCGTTTTCTCAGAAACGGAGACAACGATTATAGAAACGCTGATCGCTAGTCGAATTTTCGTAATCGATATGAAAGAGATACTAACCCTCAAAGTTGTTGATGTAGCTCGAAATATATCATTTAAATAACTTCTCTTTTTTCACTCTTGTGTGACAGCTAACTGCCTCACAGTGTTGTTATCATTCACGTTAACCGCAGGACGTTTTTATAAACAGCAAGTGTAATTTGACACTATCTCTACCTAATGCACAACTGGCTTCTGACTATAGACTGACGCAGCACCGGATGTAACTGGGCGTGCTGAGACAAACCCGGAAGCGATCGTGCATAGAGGCTATTGGGTCAATCACAGAAAATGCTTTTCCACAATTGCCACCCTATTGGCTGCCTATTTATTATGTCTATGCTTTTGCACTCTGCACTTTCTTTTCTCTTGAGGCATGGACAACACAACTGACACAGGTAAATACATGTGCTAGAAGAGTTACGTCTGCCTTAACATTGGTCCCGCTTTCGGATGCCATGATGTCATCAAGTGGTGTCTCTGGTCGTAATCAGTCCTTCATTGACCTACAATTAACAGAATGCAACAATAATTCAACCTGTAAGAAATCGATATATAAGTACTCGTTCATTCAACTTTTGACCTAAAACAATTGACTGTAAAAAATATGGACAAAGCGTCTGTGACTGTCACCCATAGACTCTCTGAAGAACGGGTTTGAGGCTGTTTATGAGGGGTATGGGTGGCGCCATTCTGGAAAATCTTGGTAAATACAAAATACAAAAGTTTCAGAAAGGATACAGAGGTGGTATGATGTGTTGTCAGATCATGGCCGAGACGTCAAATTCCCTCACAGTTGTCAGGCACGCAGAACATATTGAAGATTTCAATAAAAGTCCATGGGACCAAACTGAATTGAATTTATGTTGTGAAAACGGAGATTTTAACATGATGTCTATGGATATTTGCTCCCTTTGGGACCGCCCTCTGAGTGGATTTGAGATGTATTGCAGTTTTTCGCACTTCCGGGTAGACTTCAGCTTTTACGATTAGAATGTTGCCGCTTGCCTAAAACCCATGTTGATTTCTCAATGGCATGTGGGTGAAAGAGACAAATGTAGCTGTCTAAGCTCCAGTAGACTCCCATTCTTTTTGCAATTGGGCGATCGCCCCCAGTGGAATTCTGGTGGAACTACAATTAAAATTTAGTACAATAGGACTTAATAGGGAGTGGACAGGCTTTCTGTAGATGGGCTTTGATAGAACATAGTGAGCCACGCATCTCACGCCATGCATTCTGTATTAAGATTATTTGCTGATAACAGCCATAGTGCCTTATTATTATAGTAACTGAGTAGTTTATTGATTAATATTGAGAACTTGACATATGATGATGTATGGTCTACCTATTTAATAAGGTTTGGGTAGGTATACAATCAATTTATAGGGGAAAATATCACCACGACCATGGGCAGACTGGTGCTGTTTGAATGGGCATAATGATGCTTCTGTGTCTCCAATGCATGGAGTGAGATGTGTGGCTCACTGCGTTCACATGAGCCCCTTTTGTTTGATTTAAGAATAATTCAAAATTGATGACTTGTGTTTATTCAGTATCTAAGAGTTTTAAGCATTTGAATTGTCACCTGTTATGCAAATGAAATTAGGAAACACGTAATGTAAACTGCGCATTGAGCCATGTTTCAAACTCTTTGCTCAACATGCTTGCGTTGGAGTCAGTGAAATGTACGCTGGTGTGTGAGTCTATTCGACAATAAACGTAAGCCAAACGCTTAAGCTACAGTATCAGCCCTATTCTATCCACCGGATTTACATTGCTATTAATAGTGGATACTTTCATTCGTTTTCAACCCTATATAGCCTACCCTACAGTTGGGTGATATACATGACTTAAAATGTGAAATTGTCCGCACAAATCTTGCGTTTCGTTGGTTGAAATACAACAAAGTGTCACTGTGGCCTCGAAAGCTTCAGCACTGCCACTCTGAGCTCTGATTGTGATGTCTGAAGTTAAAACACGTCCCTCATTAACAAATGGAGAAAGTAATATAAAATAATTAAATGTTGAAATAAATAAATAAATGTTGAAATAAATAAATATGATAATAATTTAAAATTATATAATAAATGTATAATATAATAATTGTAGACATAAAAACATAAATACATAAATGAATGTGGAAATAAATAAAGAAATAAATGTATAAATAAAAATGAATTAGATTACTAAATAAAGTATAAAAACAAATTTATTTGTACTTTTTTACATTTCTTTTTTGTATATTTATTTATGTATTCTTGCTTTTTTAAATTTCTTTGTATATTTATTTATGAATTTATTTTTAATTAAGTCAGCTTTGGCATTCCATACCATTCTACATAAGCATTTGACTGTAGAATGTCAAAATCAGAATCAAATGTTCTAGAAGTTGGTGTAATAAAAACAGCTAAGGTGGCATAGTAAAGCTATACACATCAATTTATAGCACTAAAAAAAATAACCATATGTGGAACTCTAAACCAGCAAAACATTTGAGCTGGCTACCAAGAGAACCCAGATACATTCTATAGTTCCAAAAAGGCCTGTGCATTAACACTATACTGAGATTTGCTGCAGAACTGTGTCTTTCTGATGATACACTGATTGTTTATTTCTAACTCTATTCAGTGTCTTCAAAATAGATGTAGGTAAATTTAAAATTTTTGTGATAATACAAACATGTTTGTACATGTTTGACATACATGTGATGACACCAATTTGTCTTGACAATTAATTACATGTAATCATTAAATCCCTGATTAGGGCCCAAGCCCTGAAGGCGCAGAGCCCGATTGTTTTCCTTCCGATTATTTAGGGCCCAAGCCCTGAAAGGGCGCAGAGCCCTATTGTTTTCCTTCCATTGCATTTTTTAGGGCCCAAGCCCTGAAGGTGACAGAGCCCTATTGTTTTCCTTCCATTATCTTTATTAGGGCCTCAAGCCTGAAAGGGCGCAGAGCCCTATTGTTTTCCTTCCGATTATTTTTTTTTTTTTTTTTTTTTTCTTTTTTTTTTTCTTTTTGAGCGACTATTCGGGCACTTTTGAGGCCCTTAACATGCTCGAAAACTCTTGAAACTTTGCACACGGGTCAGAACCCGCGGCCATCAGAGCCGGGCTGAAGCTGGTACCCGGGCGTGGCAGGGCGGCTCGTCAGCGCCCCCTGGAATGGGGTCCGAACACCTGGTCCATAACTCAAACACACTTGCATGTAATAATATGAAACTCGGTACACATGTCGATAGCAGAATTTCATCTATACCTCGCGTTCTTACTTTTTACCCCAGCCCAACAGGAAGTCGGCTATTGAGGTTTTTTTGTAAAACACACGCAATGAACTTTTAAATACTCCTCCTAGAGCTCTGATCCAAATTCGACGAAACTCGGTCAGCGTGAAGTCAAGACATTGAGGATGAAAGTTTGTGTGGGGATTTTTGATATCTCTAACGGTTTGGCCGTGGCGAGGAAACGAAACTATGGCGAGAAACGTGAAACAGGAAGTGTGTCATAACTTCAGCATACATTAACTGATCTGGATGAAACTTCAGCAGTGCGTTCGCTGTAAGAGGACGATCACATGGATGTGACTATTGTGAGTCAAAGTTATAGCGCCACCAACTGGCAGCAGGAAGTGTGTCACTTTCAAAATGCTTTGAAATCACCCTCTTATTTTTACCCGATTTGCTTCAAACTTCATCTGTATAATGTACATACACGGCAGATGAAGACCTATGAATGGATTCTTGATATCTTTGAAACTGTTGCCGTGGCGACGCATCAAACTTTACCATTCTTTTAGGATGCATTCTTTTAGGGATTCGAACATTTGTCCATAAATCAAACACACGTGCATGGATTAATATGAAACTCGGTACACTCATAGATCACATCAGGCCAAACAACTTTCGTGCTCTAAGTTTTACGACAGTTCAAACGGAAGTCGGGAATTATGTTTTTTTTTTTTTTAATAATTGTCCTAGAAAAACATCAAATTACAACCCATGCTGTTACCAATCACCACCAAACTCGGTGTGCATGAAGTCAAGACATTGAGGATGCTATATTCCGGACGGATTTTTGATATCTCGAACGGTTTGGCCGTGGCGGATTTTTTTGACTAAAAAAGGACACATATAGTGTGTTATAACTTGGTTAGTTTTACTGACAGTTACAAAACTTGCCGTGTATATTGTTCTATTCAAGCCAAACAACTTTCTAATTAACAATAATAAGCTCAAACCCACAGAAAGTCAGATATTGTAGTTTGAATATGATCATGCTCTTTCTAAACCTAGGCCTGTCACACAGTCTGTGTGTGTGTGTGTGTGTAGGGGGAGGGGGCTTAATCATTTCACTGTGTGTCTGGCCTGCTAAAGTAAATACATTTCTTAAGCCTGGTATTTTTTACATAAGTTTTTATTTTTATTTTTTTTATAAGTAAAGGCATATGACCTGTTTAATTGTAGTGCATTGACAATAGTTTTATATAATTAGTGTATTAATTAAATTAACTTGGTCCATAAATCAAAAAGGAAGTGTGTTAAAACTTCTGCATACATTAACTGATCTTGATGAAACTTCAGCAGTGTGTTCGTTGTAAGAGGCCGATCACATGGATGTGACTATTGTGAGTCAAATATATAGCGCCACCAACTGGCAGCAGAAAGTGTTTCACTTTCAAAATGCTTTGAAATCACACTCTTACTTTTACCCGATTTGCTTCAAACTTCATCTGTATAATGTAAACACACGCCAGATGAAGAACTGTGAAAGCATTATTCAATATCTAAGATAATGTTGCCATAGCAACGCATCAAACTTTAACATTCCTTTTTTTTGATGATTTTGAGTCTCTTAGCGGCTTTTGGGGCCCTTAATGGGTTTGAAAACTCTTGAAACTTTGCACACAGGTCAGATCCCACAGCCATCAGAGCCGGGAAGATGGTACCCGGGTGTGGCAAGGGGGCTAGACAGCGCCCCCTGGAACGGGGTCCAAAAACTTGGTCCATAAATCAAACACGCTTGCATGTAATAATATGAAACTCAGTACACATGTTGACTCATCGTTTCATATATTCATATATTCTCCTCAAGCCGGACAACTTTCTAATTTACACTCATGAGCTAGGACCCACAGAAAGTCAGATATTTTGGTTTGAAAATGTTGAGTGTCTCTCTGAGCCTACACTTCTGTATGGCAAGCCCTTTTAACATTTAAAAGCTAAGTTTGACTATTCGTAATTAACATTGTAGATATCAACAACGTCTTTCTAGTCGTAATTACATTTTGGATAGTTTGTATTATCATTTAAGATATCTGTAACGTAATTGTGACTAGTCGAAACGACAGATAGAGTATGGCAAGCCGTTTTAACATTTAATCATTTTAACCTACTAGTCTCTATTTTCATGCTACTAGTACATATTTTTTAGATACTAGTATCTATTCCATTAAGTACTAGTACTTATTCATTAGCTACTAGTGCTTATTCTTTAGATACTAGTGCCTTTTCTTTAGATACTAGTGTTTATTCTTTAGGTACTAGTACCTTTTTAAAGATACTAGTACTTATTCATTAGACACTAGTCCTTATTTATTAGATACTAGTACTTATTCATTAGATGCTAGTCCTTATTCATTACATACCAATGCTTATTAATTAGTTACTAGTACTTATTCATTATATGCTAGTACCTATTAAATAGATACTAGTACTTATTCATTAGACACTAGTACTTATTTCAATGGTGACTAGTAACTATTCTTTTGTTACTAGTCACATTTTTTCCAGTGACTTCTATGGTGATCTGTCATTCAGATATCAACTATTCAGTTCTGACTAGTATGTTAGTATGTATTCCAATTGTGGAATACATACTAGTATGTATTCCAAAGCAGGGGTTACGCTTTTGCACGTCGTGCAGAATAACCCTAAAGGCACCAAGGTGGCGGTGCCACCGGCTTTCACACACACACACACACACACACACACACACACACACACACACACACACATACAATAATAGCTGCGAGCAGCGATGAGGGCCAAAGCCGGCGGGACCGTCATCCCGGTGCCTTTAGGTACCGCCATCCCGGTGCCTTTAGGCACCGGGGTTGCGGTGCCACCGGCTTGGGCCTGCGCAATCGCTGCTCGCAGCTATATTTTTTTTTTATTTTTTTTTTTTTCTTTTTTTTTTTTTTTTAGGGCCCAAGCCTGAAAGGGCGCAGAGCCCTATTGTTTTCCTTCCGATTATTTTTTTTTTTTTTTTATTTTTTTTTTTTTTTTTTAGCGACTATTCGGGCACTTTTGGGGCCCTTAACATGCTCGAAAACTCTTGAAACTTTGCACACGGGCTCAGAACCCGCTGGCCATCAGAGCCGGGCTGAAGCTGGTACCCGGGCGTGCAGGGCGGCTCCGTCAGCGCCCCCTGGAATGGGGTCCGAACACCTGGTCCATAACTCAAACACACTTGCATGTAATACTATGAAACTCGGTACACATGTCGATAGCAGAATTTCATCTATACCTCGCGTTCTTGCTTTTTACCCCAGCCCAACAGGAAGTTCGGCTATTGAGGTTTTTTTGTAAAACACACGCAATGAACTTTTAAATACTCCTCCTGAGAGCTCTGATCCAAATTCGACGAAACTCGGTCAGCTAGAAGTCAAGACATTGAGGATGAAAGTTTGTGTGGGGATTTCTGATATCTCGAACGGTTTGGCCGTGGCGAGGAAACGAAACTATGGCGAGAAACGTGAAACAGGAAGTGTGTCATAACTTCAGCATACATTAACTGATCTGGATGAAACTTCAGCAGTGCGTTCGCTGTAAGAGGACGATCACATGGATGTGACTATTGTGAGTCAAAGTTATAGCGCCACCAACTGGCAGCAGGAAGTGTGTCACTTTCAAAATGCTTTGAAATCACCCTCTTATTTTTACCCGATTTGCTTCAAACTTCATCTGTATAATGTACATACACGGCAGATGAAGACCTATGAATGGATTCTTGATATCTTTGAAACTGTTGCCGTGGCGACGCATCAAACTTTACCATTCTTTTAGGATGCATTCTTTTAGGGATTCGAACATTTGTCCATAAATCAAACACACGTGCATGGATTAATATGAAACTCGGTACACTCATAGATCACATCAGGCCAAACAACTTTCGTGCTCTAAGTTTTACGACAGTTCAAACGGAAGTCGGGAATTATGTTTTTTTTTTTAAATAATTGTCCTAGAAAAACATCAAATTACAACCCATGCTGTTACCAATCACCACCAAACTCGGTGTGCATGAAGTCAAGACATTGAGGATGCTATATTCCGGACGGATTTTCACATATCTCGAACGGTTTGGCCGTGGCGGATTTTTTTGACTAAAAAAGGACACATAAGTGTGTTATAACTTGGTTAGTTTTACTGACAGTTACAAAACTTGCCGTGTATATTGTTCTATTCAAGCCAAACAACTTTCTAATTAACAATAATAAGCTCAAACCCACAGAAAGTCAGATATTGTAGTTTGAATATGATCATGCTCTTTCTGAGCCTAGGCCTGTCACACAGTCTGTGTGTGTGTGTGATTGAGTCTTTTGACACACAGTCTCTGTGTGTGTGTGTGTAGGGGGAGGGGGCTTAATAATTTCACTGTGTGTCTGGCCTGCTAAGTAAATACATTTCTTAAGCCTGGTATTTTTTACATAAGTTTTTATTTTTATTTTTTTATAAGTAAAGGCATATAACCTGTTTAATTGTAGTGCATTGACAATAGTTTTATATAATTAGTGTATTAATTAAATTAACTTGGTCCATAAATCAAAAAAGTAAGTAAATAAATCAAAAAGGAAGTGTGTTAAAACTTCTGCATACATTAACTGATCTTGATGAAACTTCAGCAGTGTGTTCGTTGTAAGAGGCTGATCACATGGATGTGACTATTGTGAGTCAAAGGCTGCGTTTACACTTGGCATTAACATGCGATCACCGTGATCTGATCAAGCAGATCGGATGATTAGCCTATCAGGACATGGTGAGTTTACATTTGGTCACATTAAGTAGCCTCTGTATCTGGATAGAAGAGCGGATTTCTGTTTCCTGCATAATATTTAAATTAGATATGTTGCACGACACCAGATTAAGAGTAAAAATGATGCAAATAAAACAATGTCCCAGTTGCTTTCACTCATTCGCTTTGCAATCTCCAGTAATTAGATAAAAAAAAATGTTAACAAAGTTATACTTCCAGATTTGATCATACAAAAATAACTGGGTTGATCATAAAACAAGTCATATCATCGATCATCTGGTTTTAAGGTTATAGCGTGCAATGACTATATTGACAGAAATGGGAGATTGGTTAACATGCAAAGACATTCAATAAAAACATTCAACATTTAAAAAATCAGATTGCGATTATTCCTCTGGCAAAGCAGCATGCAGCTCTTATTTAAGATCTCATGACTGACTGTGAATGTACAGGCGATCGCCTCGTCAGATAATGTTGCACAATTAAATGAAAAATGACACACATAGTATCATGTAAGCCTAAATTAACTGTTTTAAAGATAAACGTTTATTGTAAGATTCAAATAAGTTTTTATTTCTTGTCTAAACTGCGTCTGGCCATTATTTTTCTCACAGCCACGCGGGGAGACTGGGTGGGATTTAAATTACGTCCACCTGTGAATGCAGACACGATGGCTGGATTGCGTTTACATTACACTGAGATCCGATCACAAAGCATCTCTCGACTACCTTCGAACCTGCACACGCCGATCGGATAACATTCCGATTCAGAAGCGCGTTTACACTTGTCTTTTCAATGTGTATGTGGACAACATCCGGATACAGGTCGCATATTAATGCCAAGTGTAAACGCAGCCAAATATATAGCGCCACCAACTGGCAGCAGAAAGTGTTTCACTTTCAAAATGCTTTGAAATCACACTCTTACTTTTACCCGATTTGCTTCAAACTTCATCTGTATAATGTAAACACACGCCAGATGAAGAGCTGTGAAAGCATTATTCAATATCTAAGATAATGTTGCCATAGCAACGCATCAAACTTTAACATTCCTTTTTTTGATGATTTTGACTCTCTTAGCGGCTTTTGGGGCCCTTAATGGGTTTGAAAACTCTTGAAACTTTGCACACAGGTCAGATCCCACAGCCATCAGAGCCGGGCTGAAGATGGTACCCGGGTGTGGCAAGGGGGCTAGACAGCGCCCCCCTGGAACGGGGTCCAAAAACTTGGTCCATAAATCAAACAGGGTTAAGTTTTTGCACGTCGTGCAGAATAACCCTAAAGGCACCAAGGTGGCGGTGCCACCGGCTTTATATATATATATATATATATATATATATATATATATACACACACACACATAAATATGCCCTGCCGAGCAGCGATGAGGCCAAAGCCGGCGGTACGCCACCCCGGTGCCTTTAGGCACCGGGGTTGCGGTGCCACCGGCTTGGGCCGCGCAATCGCTGCTCGCAGCTATATTTTTTTTTTTTTTTCTTTTTCTAGCGACTATTCGGGCACTTTTGGGGCCCTTAACATGCTCGAAAACTCTTGAAACTTTGCACACGGGTCAGAACCCGCGGCCATCAGAGCCGGGCTGAAGCTGGTACCCGGGCGTGGCAGGGCGGCTCGTCAGCGCCCCCTGGAATGGGGTCCGAACACCTGGTCCATAACTCAAACACACTTGCATGTAATAATATGAAACTCGGTACACATGTCGATAGCAGAATTTCATCTATACCTCGTGTTCTTACTTTTTACCCCAGCCCAACAGGAAGTCGGCTATTGAGGTTTTTTTGTAAAACACACGCAATGAACTTTTAAATACTCCTCCTAGAGCTCTGATCCAAATTCGACGAAAACTCGGTCAGCGTGAAGTCAAGACATTGAGGATGAAAGTTTGTGTGGGATTTTTGATATCTCGAACGGTTTGGCCGTGGCGAGGAAACGAAACTATGGCGAGAAACGTGAAACAGGAAGTGTGTCATAACTTCAGCATACATTAACTGATCTGGATGAAACTTCAGCAGTGCGTTCGCTGTAAGAGGACGATCACATGGATGTGACTATTGTGAGTCAAAGTTATAGCGCCACCAACTGGCAGCAGGAAGTGTGTCACTTTCAAAATGCTTTGAAATCACCCTCTTATTTTTACCCGATTTGCTTCAAACTTCATCTGTATAATGTAAATACACGGCAGATGAAGACCTATGAATGGATTCTTGATATCTTTGAAACTGTTGCCGTGGCGACGCATCAAACTTTACCATTCTTTTAGGATGCATTCTTTTAGGGATTCGAACATTTGTCCATAAATCAAACACACGTGCATGGATTAATATGAAACTCGGTACACTCATAGATCACATCAGGCCAAACAACTTTCGTGCTCTAAGTTTTACGACAGTTCAAACGGAAGTCGGGAATTATGTTTTTTTTTTTTAGATAAATGTCCTAGAAAAACATCAAATTACAACCCATGCTGTTACCAATCACCACCAAACTCGGTGTGCATGAAGTCAAGACATTGAGGATGCTAAATTCCGGACGGATTTGTGATATCTCGAACGGTTTGGCCGTGGCGAATTTTTTTGACTAAAAAAGGACACATAAAGTGTGTTATAACTTGGTTAGTTTTACTGACAGTTACAAAACTTGCCGTGTATATTGTTCTATTCAAGCCAAACAACTTTCTAATTAACAATAATAAGCTCAAACCCACAGAAAGTCAGATATTGTAGTTTGAATATGATCATGCTCTTTCTGAGCCTGAGTCTTTCTCTGAGTCTCTTGACACACAGTCTGTGTGTGTGTGTGTGTGTGTGTAGGGGGAGGGGGCTTAATCATTTCACTGTGTGTCTGGCCTGCTAAAGTAAATACATTTCTTAAGCCTGGTATTTTTTAAATAAGTTTTTATTTTTATTTTTTTATAAGTAAAGGCATATAACCTGTTTAATTGTAGTGCATTGACAATAGTTTTATATAATTAGTGTATTAATTAAATTAACTTGGTCCATAAATCAAAAAGGAAGTGTGTTAAAACTTCTGCATACATTAACTGATCTTGATGAAACTTCAGCAGTGTGTTCGTTGTAAGAGGCCGATCACATGGATGTGACTATTGTGAGTCAAATATATAGCGCCACCAACTGGAAGCAGAAAGTGTTTCACTTTCAAAATGCTTTGAAATCACACTCTTACTTTTACCCGATTTGCTTCAAACTTCATCTGTATAATGTAAACACACGCCAGATGAAGAGCTGTGAAAGCATTATTCAATATCTAAGATAATGTTGCCATAGCAACGCATCAAACTTTAACATTCCTTTTTTTTGATGATTTTGAGTCTCTTAGCGGCTTTTGGGGCCCTTAATGGGTTTGAAAACTCTTGAAACTTTGCACACAGGTCAGATCCCACAGCCATCAGAGCCGGGAAGATGGTACCCGGGTGTGGCAAGGGGGCTATACAGCGCCCCCTGGAACGGGGTCCAAAAACTTGGTCCATAAATCAAACACGCTTGCATGTAATAATATGAAACTCAGTACACATGTTGATCTCATCGTTTCATATATTCATATATTCTCCTCAAGCCGGACAACTTTCTAATTTACACTCATGAGCTAGGACCCACAGAAAGTCAGATATTTTGGTTTGAAAATGTTGAGTGTCTCTCTGAGCCTACACTTCTGTATGGCAAGCCCTTTTAACATTTAAAAGCTAAGTTTGACTATTCGTAATTAACATTGTAGATATCAACAACGTCTTTCTAGTCGTAATTACATTTTGGATAGTTTGTATTATCATTTAAGATATCTGTAACGTAATTGTGACTAGTCCGAAACGACAGATAGAGTATGGCAAGCCGTTTTAACATTTAATCATTTTAACCTACTAGTCTCTATTTTCATGCTACTAGTACTTATTTTTTAGATACTAGTATCTATTCCATTAAGTACTAGTACTTATTCATTAGCTACTAGTGCTTATTCTTTAGATACTAGTGCCTTTTCTTTAGATACTAGTGTTTATTCTTTAGGTACTAGTACCTTTTTAAAGATACTAGTACTTATTCATTAGACACTAGTCCTTATTTATTAGATACTAGTACTTATTCATTAGATGCTAGTCCTTATTCATTACATACCAATGCTTATTAATTAGTTACTAGTACTTATTCATTAGATGCTAGTACCTATTAAATAGATACTAGTACTTATTCATTAGACACTAGTACTTATTTCAATGGTGACTAGTAACTATTCTTTTGTTACTAGTCACATTTTTTCCAGTGACTTCTATGGTGATCTGTCATTCAGATATCAACTATTCAGTTCTGACTAGTATGTTAGTATGTATTCCAATTGTGGAATACATACTAGTATGTATTCCAAAGCAGGGGTTACGCTTCTGCACGTCGTGCAGAATAACCCTAAAGGCATCCAAGGTGGGCGGTGCCACCGGCTTTATATATATATATATACATATATATATATATATATATATATATATATATATATATATAATATAAGCCTGCGAGCAGTGCGACTGTAGGCTAAGCCGGCGTGTACCGCCCATCCCGGTGCCTTTAGGCACCGGGGTCGCGGTGCCACCGGCTTGGGCCCGCAATCGCTGGCTCGCAGCTATATTGCATAAATGGAAATACATTTTCTCATTCCATGATCCGCCACATCTGTACTATAGCCTGTACCATTCATTTGTTATTATTTTAATTGTAGCTTGTGTTTAATTGTAGTTTAATTTAATTAGTGTTAATTGTATAATTTTGTGAATTCTGTGTTTGTGTTGTTAATGTGGCATGTTTTTTAAGCATTAATGTAAATGTATCCTGTCACCTGTGCCAAAGACAAACTTCCACTCTGTGACAAACAGAATGGACAATAAAGTTAAACTCAAACTCTAAAATCAGTTGCTGAATTACTAGCAATCTTGTTGCGCAGACGCACTGAAATGGGTAGAACCAAATCATTGGTTTGAACTGAACTGTTAGAAAACACTGAGCAAATGACCATACTGTCATTTCACATCTCCCCAGGAGACTTGTGTGGTGTTACTTTACACTATTGCAAGTCAAACAAAATGCTTCTTTTATGATGAGTGTGATTTATTTCTTGCAGTTTCTGCTAAAAAAAAGATTTGTTTTGAGAATAATCAAGAACACTTTTTTTCTAACACTTGCGTCAAGATCTCACTGAGATTTGTTTACAGTTACATGACTTGATGTGGTCTGATGATTATTGTGACAGAATAATGCTTGATGATTTATGTCCTTTTTCCCCCTTTCATTTTTATTTTGGCTCCAATCAGAACATGTTTAGTTTTCTACGCATAAGGGATTTGTTTTGAAAGATTTTAAAACTTCCAAAATCAAGAGGAGCACTGTAACAGCATAATGTGATTTATTTTTCATAGACTGTTGTTATAAGGAAAGAGGATGAGGAATATTTTATTGCATGATCTCTTCAGTGAGACTGCCATGTAAATCCCAATGAATATTTCAGATTTGTGCAAGACCAAATCTATGAATGTGAGAACCTACTACCATCAGAAATTAAAGACTTGCAATTGGCTTTAAACAAGGGTTGTGTGCCATTCAGAATTAATGTTAGAATGCATTTTTCAAATTCCAATTACAATTCCTCAGTTCAAGTAGCAAACAGGATACAGAATTGCAATTTGAATGTAAGGAAGTGAAACAAAAATTAATAACTTTTTAAGCTAAAATAGAATGTTTGTCAATACAAACTATTAACATGTTTGCTTTGCAAATATTGAGTAAAAAGGCTTAACAGCCTTGAAGAATGGATGTTGGATGGATACCACCTATAATTATTTTTATTAAATTCATACATTTCTTCTATATATTTTAAGTTAACTTTAGTGGACCACAGTGGAAAAACAGTTTTATTATCTGTATTTATTTTCATTTCATTTACAACTCTGTATATTATTCTTCCTGTCATTTTGAATTTAAATTTCAGTTCATCTTGCTGTAGGGCATAGCTAATTCAATTAAAAATGAATTCAATTTCAATTCAAAATTACACATACTACTACTTCATTACTATTTCCCATTTTTTCAGGAGCTGAGACCATCAAGATAGACTGGAGCCGATATTATCAAAGAAGTTCCAAAGGTGTAGTGTTTGTCCTCAATAGTACTGCATCAGATGAAGAGATGGAGGCTTCCCGGTCTGAGCTCCACTTGGCCATGCAGCATCCTCAGCTGTGCACCCTTCCTTTCCTCATTTCTCGCCAACCACCAGGATTCACCAGCTGCCCACTCTGTGTCGGAGGTATGGTAACTTTCCACACCAAATATAGCTCTATGTTAAGTGCCGACCATCTTCTCTGTGATTCGCTGCTGTTGAGGCTTCAGGGTTGCTGGCCTCTGTTTGTACACACTCTCTGAAGTGTTTGGACTGAGCAATGGGAAGCGTGTTTTTTGGAAAGCGTCCTGTTGCCATGTAATAAGAACTGATGTTTATGGTCAGTTTTGGAAGATGACTGACCAGGGCTGGGATAGGATGTTGTGTGGAGCTCCCCCTCCCTTCTGCATCACAGAACCAGAGATGATGGTGTAAACATGCTGTGACGTGGGCTGGCTGACTAATAGTCTTTTTCCACACGCTGAGAAAACCCGGTAGAGTTTGTTCTCCTAAGGAGGAAGTATGCAGCAGGAGGCACTTGAAGTTTCCAAGTATGTATTAAATCTAGACATGGACATAAGTACAACAGTTTGGTGCTGGAGTTATGCATCCGAGACAGGAAATTATCAATCTGTACATACCATGAGTACAGATTTTTACAGGTTGTCAGAATTTAAAACTTTATATCACATTTAAGTTCAACATGCTAGGCTGAATATGTGGAACAAGAAGTAATATTTGTATTTAATCACTGATAAATTTTTTATTGAATAAATAAATAAGACCAAAAAAATAATAGATTTTATTTTAAAAGGTTGACGATGCCCTGGTGATGCCCTACGATGCTCTAAGACTACTTCAACTACTTCTTGTATATAGCTGGAAGCACAAAACTTTCTGTTTACAAGCAGAGGAAGATGCACGCTGTACAAACACTTTTCAATTACCTTATTTTCGCACTGTAAGGCGCATTAAAAGCCGTTTAAAACGACAGGAGCGCCTTATATATGGATCATCATCTTATACGGTAGGTGGCGGTAATAATCCTAAGCGGCGATGCAGCCGGTAACAAAGAGTCCGAAGAAGAACGTCCTCATCTCAGTTCTCGCCATGCGTTCTGGAAATCTCTTCAAATTCTCGCTCTCAAGGCCCATAAGGAAGTAATGGAATAGTCGAATAAAGTCGTTATTTATGGGGGTTTTTTTTCGCACAAAAAGTAGTCGTCGTCGCTTGATAAACTTATAATTGAGCCGCTGTAGGCACATGGAATATTTAAACATTTTCTTTAATGACTTTATGGGCCGTCCAAGTGCCAGTCCTTTAGGCAGCCTATGGAGGAGTGATCCAGCTCTCAAATTTAATCAAAAATATCTTCATTTGTGTCTTGAAGATGAACGAAGGTCTTACGGGGTTGGTACAACATGGGTGTGAGTAATTAATTACTTAATTTTCATTTTTGGGTCAAGTAAGCTCCTTTAAACTCATTTGTCAAGTACTATAAGAAATAAACACAAAAAGGATTGTGGATTTTTCTCTTACTATTATTTTTTAATGAATGGGAACTGGAACCGGAATCGGTTTGGGAGACCGGAATTCGAAACCAAAAATTCTCATGGTTCCCAACCCTAGTCGGCGTTGATATTTGCATTTACACACAGCTCGAAATTCCCTGATAGGGAACGTCTCTGGTTACGTATGTAACCTTAGTTCCCTGAAGGGAACGAGACGCTTGTCGGTCATACTCCCCAGCATGCCCGTTGAGCGCTTCCTTCAGGCCCATCAGAAACTGTTGTGCTCTGTGTTTTCGGGGTTCTCTAGAGTTTCCTGGTTGATGACGTCACCCACCTATGACGTTCCGTCTCTCTGGACTGATCCCATACGTGCTTTATGACGCACGATACGGGGGCGTTCCCATAGCGTTCACACTTGTGCCCTTCAGGGAACTAAGGTTACATACGTAACCAGCAGACATTCCCGTTAATCTTGCATCTGGCACCTTTTAGCTGCATGGCAAAGAAGCTGTTATCTGTGATGCAATTCAAGAAAACAAACAAATACCTGCTGCTAAGTAGAAATTATATCACTGGCTGGATAAATATGACTCATAATTGGAAAATGAAGGCCTGGAGAGCACAGTTATTTTGCTGTTCTTATGCATATACAGCATGATGCCTCAAAGCCCAGGGGGCTGCAAGGGAATTGTGTCTGCTGTGAAATTTAAATGACATTACATTTAAATAAATATGTTAAAATTCAACAAATTTGTCAGAGCCGGATAGCCTTGTGGGCAGCGCTCTGACATATAGCATGTTTGTGCTTTTTAAAATTAAAAGTTTTTAACAAATTCACTGAAATTTACATTATTACAGTTTCATTCTACTTGCTAAAGACTACAGAAATCATTAAATTAATTAAAATTATTTTATTAAATCGACAGCCATAGTTTTGTTTCTTTTCAGGCTACACATAACAGCTCCCTTAATGGTGGGTGGAATTAAGAAGGTAATATTGACCAGGTAACATTTTACACCTATTTATAATATTTTTATTTGTCACACTGCAAATTGGTTTTATTTATAAAAATAAAACATAGATACGTAAAAAATCAACATTTTAGACATTTATCGCCTCAATATTTTGCAGTATAGGTTCGTTTTTTAATAAAATAAAAATCTAGTAATCTTTTGATTGAAAAAAGACACCAATGTCAGGCTTTCCATAAGTTTCACATATAAAGACTACTTTGCTGCAGTGCAGATTCAGGTATGGTAGCTCTCAATAACTCACTCCTAAAAAACCTTTCATGTACTTTGTAAATGAAAATAGTAACCTGGAAAATATCTTTCTCATTGCAATGCATACTTTGCTTATACAGTACACGCTGCTTATGCATGCACTGTGAAACTGGCCTAAGTAAAGAGAAGAGCATTTACTCACTGTGGTTGCATGTGCAAGTGACACCTGCCTTCTTCCAGTGCGGTGTGGGATGTTTTGGCTAGCCACCTCCACTTTCTACTTGTGTTTCACTGCTAGACTCTCAACTGAAGAGGCATGTATTGTGGTTGTAGTTTGCTCAATTGGCAGTGAGAGAAGGATCCTGCAACGTATTTCAGACGAGCCTGTTGCCAACTCTCGACATAAGAAAATATGCTGGAGATGTTTTTGAAAGCTTAGGCCCTGACAATGGAAATGAGTATCACATTTGAGTGTGCATTGTTGTGCAACAGGCATAAAGTAATTTCAAACATTGTCTGCTGGAATGCTTAACATGTCAGAGAGGATTTTACTGACAACTACTAATGAAAAATAACAAAGACTTAGACGCTGGTCCCCTTTGATTTGTATAGTGTATATAAGCCTGTAGGGTTGTGTGCCTGGTCAGCAGATATCCTGATATTGACTAACAGCACGCGCAACATGTACTGTGTGAGTGCATGCTGTGGAAAATGTATTTGGTGTTGACTTCAGTCAGTTGTGGTCAACCAGGAGAGACCACACAGACCCCTCTTTTGTTTAAGCTCATGAATGTGGTCAGTTGCATCTGATCAGCGCAAACCACATTACTGGGGAGTTTGCCATGTGTTGGTCTATTTTTAGAAGTTGAAGTCACAGTGCTTGACCTCTTTTAGCTGTTTGCAAACACTTCCAGAGCCACGTGAGTTTGGCTTAGAGAAGCAGTGAGCTCTGCCACAGGCCTTTTATTTGATTGCAGTGTCATCTCTATTCCTGTTGTAGGCACACTGTGTGTCCTGTCACTCTAAGGCCCACAGGTCGATGCTCACTTATCTCTGACATACTTGGCAATCGCATTGAATGGGATATGGCCTGACTTAGTTTACATCTGCGTGTGGAAAAGAGTGTCCTTTAACTGTCCTAGGTATCTAAGGGAGGTACATTATTTGAATTGTCACCTCTTTTTGTTTTGTGATTTTTTTTTGCGTTATGTTTTTGTTTTGTGATTTGGTTTTTGTCTAGTGATTTTATTTTTTGTCTTATGTATTAAATGTTATCATAGAACTCAAACATGCAAAGACTGAAAGTATTAATTTCAACTTTAATGCAATCTGTGCATTGTGTGTGTGTGTGTGAGAGAGAGAGAGAGGCAAGAGAGAAAAAGTGTGGTTGTGGTTGACCCATCAAAGCAGAAGGGTGGAATAGCAGAGCAGGATACCAGAGACGGGTTTGATCCCTGAGAGGGGAACTGGCATTTGTAGTTGCATTTCTGGCTTCCTTCTTCCTCACCTTTTTGCCCGCACTCTTTTCATTTAAAAGATTGCAAATTTAAATGTTTACATGTTTTATTTTGGAATCTTGTTCCTCATCGATTTGAAGCAGAAGCGCTTCACTTTTCTCTTGGCGGTTTTAAAAATGCTTGGACCCTGAACATTTCAAGATTCTACCAAGATAACAAGCTTCAGATAGTTTGAAGTTCCAACAAACCTTTCAGGCATTACGTGCCATCATAAATAATCCAAGATGTCTTGTTGAGGTGCTTCTCGTGCAGAACTTGCATACTTAATATTAAATGAAAGATACTAAATGTCTCTCAGTGAGTGTACAAGGAAATTGTTTGCTTTAACTCTTCATGTGAGAAAAGGGTTAGATAAAGATTGACAAGCTGAGTCTAAATAACATCCACACTTCTTTGTAGATTATTTTAAACGTTCTTGAATTTGTTGTGCACTATGGCTTATCCGATTTCACCAATAATAATCAAATTCTTCTCAGATGATCTTGGGGTTGTAAAATCCTCTGTTTTTGTTTAGCATGTGTTGTTGTGAATTTGTGGTTAAAAGAACATGATCCAAACTCTGATGAGATTTACCACAAAAGAGTTTCAGTCACCTGCCCAGAGAGCTGTGCAAGAGACTAAACACCCTTCAAAACTCTGAGTCATGATGTAAAATCAACAGGTCATCACTGCCCACTAAGCAGCTGCACAACTGACTCTTATTCTCCTCTCAGAAGTGCCACTGCCATCTGTCATAACTGACCGGATTTGAGCTTTCAAAGTCGAAAGGCTAAAATTGTGACGTTAGCATCTTAAGCTGTTGAAAACTTTTCTGGATTTTGGTGAGTTGATTGATTGCTTACACTAAATGATGACTTGTTGAGATGGTTTGTACATTGAACTAAATAAGTTTTAGTTTTGTACATTGGTAAATAGTTTTAAAGATAAGTTGTGTTTAGGTTTTTCCAAGCATAGCAGCACCCAGTGTGTACACTCTGCATTCTGTGTTGTTGCAAGCTAGTTATTAGCGCTGCCCAAGTACCCGGTTGTATCGTTTTATGGCATAATGTTGGCGACTTCTCATTTTTACATTGCTCCAGTGGAGTTTAAAAGACTCGTTGGACCTGTAAAGTCCTCACTAGGATCCCCTGTGTGTGACTTTTTCAGGGAGGGAAATCTCATGGGACGGGAATTCCCTTGTTGACACCAACCTCCTGCTGTTGGGGCCCAAAGAGGAAGTGTGCAGAGAGAAGGGCATCATATGTTGATACAACACCTCAACAAAGCATGCTGTGTGGATGTTTTCCCCCAATGCTTTCTTGTTTTATGAAGGTTCCCTGCATGAATGCGCTAATGTTGGGCTGAGGAACTGATCTTAGGATAGAAAAGACATCATATTATCAACTGTGAGGAAATCAAGCGTAGTTCCACACAGAATCTGTGCTGATATTCCAGAGGTTACATCACAGGTCTGACAACGTCACCCAGTAAGTCTCCAGATCAATTTCAGATGAAATTTCTGATCTAGTGGTAAGTTGATATCAGGTGATATTTAACATTTTTAAATAATCTGCGTCACCCGATAAGTGATGGAAGCTGGGATTTTACAGTGGCTATGTTTACATGGACAACTTTTGTTTCAATCAGAGTTAATTCATTCCGATTGATGAATCTGAATGTAGTGTTTACATGAACTCTAAATAAAGTGATCAGGAGATCAGGCACAAATCTCCTAAATTGTAACTTTTCTATTACCCAGTCCCTCCAGAAAAACACGATTATGTGATCGCATGATTTAGTGCATAATCAGCCAAAGTCTGCATATTTACGCAGGGGCTGCATTTTTCAAATACGCCGCACTGTTCATGGGAACATTATGAAGTGATGCAATTTACGCTACGTGAACATTATCAAACAGCTGTAAAACAGGAGCACACTTTGTTTTTTTATGTTTTATTTATTCATTTTTACAGAAGTTGTAGCATATAACTTTTGTTTGACTCATCAATGTTTTGTAAGTTTTATGTTTTTATTAAGGACTGAAATAAAACAAGATGAGAAGTTAAATATTCCCAGCACTTTCTGTGATGTAGTATGCTTGCTTATCATAGGAAGTAATTATAAATGACTCTTTATATTAAGGTAGTAGCCTAGTTGAGAGGGGTGTTTGGGGAATCACTTATTTTTATGAGAGATTTTGTGTAAGATTTTAATCGCAGTTTTTGCAAGTTCATGCAATTTTTGCAAGTTGCCAGCAATTTCATCGCACAAAATTGCATAAATATCCTACATATTATTCCATCGCGGGCTGCACAATGAAGAATTTTTGCACACAATAATCACAGGAAAACTGTGTTTTTCTGGAGGGGACTGATTACCGGTCTTAATTAGAAGACAATGAGCATATAAACCTTTGTGCCGTGCTGCTTATATTTATCACGCAGTAAAAATTCCCCTATACCCATGACCAAAACCAGCCGTCTGTGGATGAGAGTATAAAACAAGGACTGGTGGGACGTTGTCCTGCTCCACTTCACAGATGATGAGTGGTAGGGGAATTTTAGTATGAAACAACAGTCATTTATGACACTTCATTCAACAACAACAGCTTGTTCCACGTCTCATGCGTCATTATGCCATTTCTATGTTATTGTACATGCGCAGTACTTTCTTGTTTCGCCTTTCAATGCAATCAAGTGTTTACATGTCCTATTGACCGGATTAGAAAGGAATAAACCACCCTTTCCAATCCGAATCGAGATCAGTCAGATAGATTAAGGTGTTTACATGCAAAACAGTCTCATGAAAGTGCGTATCTATATCACGAATGACTTTTCTCGTGGCATTTTTACACCAAAAATGTTTTTTTGCATGCATATGCTACGCACTGAAAACCCCTTGGGTAGGTTTAGGGGGGAGGGTAGTGGGGTGTTTGTACATATTGTAGTGCAAATCATATGCACGCGAAAACGCGTACCATATACAGGCAAAAACAATTTTTGGCATATAAATGGCACAAGAAATGACATCTGTGCTATAGATACAAACTTTCATGAGATCGGGCTCTCACATGAAGGCTTTTCCGTCTGATTGAGCCGCCAATCCGATTACTAACGGATTATTTGGTTGCATGTAAATGTAGCAATTGACAGCGTTGTGAACGGCAGTGCTTTTCTATTATTAGTAACAGAAGGGATAAATGCTGCAGCTTGTGTTATTTATATAAATAGTGTGATAGCATATATCTGCTTTATATTTGTCATCATCCACACTGCTCTCTAGGGCATTGGCTATCAAAAAAATCCATAACCATCCATCGTTAGAAGACAAGTGAGATAGGATGACGTGTTCACCTGGTGATAATATGCTTGATCAGATTATAAGGGGAGGGTCTCTCGTTTTGTAAACATACATTTCATGCATTTTTTTTTCAAATATTCGATCAGTTAATACATGCAGTCTTTTAAAAGCTTCAAGTAACTGCAAAAGTTTAAAACTTTCCTTCATGCAACTATCTTCCCTACAATAAAGTGGCACAAGTGGCATAAAGCCTACTCTACATGAAATTCAAAAAAGGCTACAGGTACCAAGAAAGTTGTTCCTTGTGGTCAGTAAATTATTTTCTTGATTGGTCTGGGAATATACGAGTCAAAGGACAATGTAGTATGTACAAGGAATTGATATTACTCATCTGTATTCCTTCAGAACATACTTCATCGACGGTCAGAAAGTATGTTATTAGTTGAAAACAGCGCATACTCTAAAGTATGTGGTTTCGGACACAGAACTTCATTAAGTACAGTAATTGATAGACAGGCAAGTAGGCTTCAAGGCTAGTTGATGTTGTCTGGGTTAGGCCGGAGACACACTGGCTGCGTGATGTAAGCGTTTCAGCTTGCGTAGCATGTCCTTTTTTATTTTGGCTCCCATGTTAACAGATTAGAGCTTGCACACTGGCTATGTGACGCGCGTCTCAGGTGCATCATGAGCCGCGCGAAAAGCGTGTGCATGCAAGAAATAGAACCGACGCCTATTTTTCACACGCACGCGCAAGTGTGTTGGAAGAGTTTCCAGGCAAAATCAAAATAAAAATAGTAAACTATGTTTACATGTCATTTGTGTACACGAATACATTTGAATAAATTACATTTTGAAGTTTGAAAGTCTAGGGGCTCTATCTTGCACCCGGCGCAAATTACTTTATACACAAACGCATGTCTCATTCCTATTTTGCACGCGCGCAAAGCGGGCTTTTTCCCTCCACAGACGCACGTCGTTAAACTAGGAAATTAACTTGTGCTCCCTGGGCGGATCGGACGCAAAAGGAGGCGTGTTTCGACGCAAACATTCCCTGGTGCTATTTTACACTTCGAGAAAACAATTGCGCCAATGATCAGAAAAAACCTGGTCTAAAGTCAGTGGCGTGTTGCGCGCATGCTTGGCCATAATGTAGTGGGTGCACAACGCGCATACACTTTGATTCTCTCAACACAGATGCAGCAGTTTTTATTTTTGCAAATCATACATTATAACAAGGAAAAATATTAACACATGAGGGAAATCATTGTGGTTTATGTGAAGATGATAAAACCTTATTACCCATTTTTTAAGGCTAATTGTATACCTGTTTGCCCAATAGTGGAAAGAAACATAGGTATATTATGTTAAACCGACGCTGATGTGGGAGGGTTTCTCCCATCCCCATACAACGTCACTTCTCTGTCTTTTACTGCCCTGACAAGAACGTCGGTCTCCTCGGCTGTGAACGCTCCTGGCGTGCACTTGGTAAACCTGCCGTTATAGTAACAATCCGTCATGCAACATGCGCACCTGCTCTTAAAGGGTATGTTGGATGGCGCTCTGATTGATTTTATTCATGTTACGCCCAAACCACACCTATGAATAATGAAGCTACTTCAGACCAACCCCTTTTAGATTTGTGCCAGGCGCAAGAGGCATTTGACGCAGCTGACACGCAACAGAAAGCCACACTCACGCCACGCAGCCAGTGTCTCTGGCCTTAGGTTGGATTAGCATTTACACCACCAATGTCATTTAATCACTGCATTTTCATCTGTCTGTGAATTTGGTTTGAATTATCAGATCACTAAGCATTTTGGACCCTGTTTACAACTGTGTTCAGTGCTGACCAATCGGATCTCCCAAGATGAATATTAATACCAAGTGTAAACAGTCCAGATGACTACAAAATGCTCTCTGTAAGGAGTGAATTAGTTCACATCTGGTTTCAGTGAACCAAATTAATAACTCATGATGCTTACCAATTGAATTTGTGACAAAGTAATACAACACAAGTAACTGCCATCAAGCTGCATTCAAATTGTACCTTTTGGGATTTTTTTGTACTGTAACTTTCAGCCAAAACATGTGTTTGTTTACAGAATGTGTTGTCTACTTTTCATAGTAGAAAAAACCTCACGGCACTACTATTCCACAGTTCAGTTTACAGACCCCGATTCTCTCCCACCTCACGCACCCACTGCCTCAAACACATAATTAATCATAAAGATCTGCTGTGTTTGACATTCATGTTCCCTGAGGAACCAAGGCTAGTATGTGTCATTTGTTTCCAAAAGGTTTGTGTGGATTTGGAAATTGCATGAATTCAGCTCTTTCCTTGTGTGTTAGCTTTCTTTTCTGGAAACTTCAGCCCAGAAATGTCTTTGTTTTTCTGCACATCTTGACTAGTGTGTACAGGACTTCATTCCATGTCTAAAACATCTTTTGATTTGTTAATGGGATGTGGATAGTGTGATTCTATTGGCAGATGCAGAAGAATATTTCCTGTCCTACCGGGTCTTCTAGCAGATTTATTTTTTTTGGAGAGTACAGTCCTGGGTGGTAGTGTTGAAATGAGCCAATGTTTTACTCACGCTACGGTACAACCCTTTTAGAAAGTCAATATTCATTGTTTATCACTTGTTGGTGTATTTATATCCGTACATGTTTATTATGTGTGTATACTAGTGAAGTAACAGTTTAAATTTCCCACGTTTTGTATCTTAGTTCTGTGCTTCAGAGTTTGGTTAAGTAAATATCTGGTGCATTATTTTCAGAGATTTGTTGCCATTATCTGCTTCTTTTTGATGATTTTTGATGGTCCACCAGTTCCACATGTATGGGAGATTTGAGACATCTTGACATGGTGGGAGTCACTAATGATTTAAGTCAAAAATTTTTATTTATATGGTTTTAAAGAAGAAACGATGAGTAAACACCAATTCCTTCTGTTTTTGTGTTTCTTTTTTGTATGTATTGTTGGGTCCTGTTAAATCAATGGATTGATACAGTATATTCTTTAACAAGGGGTCTTTCTCCTCTTTTGATCATTGATCTTTCTGACCCTGTCTGAAGAGTTGGATTTTTTTGTTTTAATCTCTCAGTTGACCTGAACTGATTTGGCAGTGGGATACACCAGACGGAACTGTCTGGTTTTCCACTTGAATGAAGAAAGGGTTAGAAGCTTTAATGGTGGTCTGGTGGTCTGGTTGACTAGTTACTACTGGCTGGTTTACCCATCTAATGAGGTAGTCTAGACTAGAGCAACATCCCCCCACCCCACCCCCAAAACATAGAGCAAAAAAATGTAAATGGTCACACAACATTCATTGGATCACTTGAGATGGATTGACCTGCGAGTGTCTGAGTAATGCATTATAGTACTCACCTTTCAGTGTACAAAGTGACTCAAGATGATGAAATCCAGGATTCCCACTTTCAGCCACAGGATAAGCAGCAATGGCTGTGAAATATGATCTCTGGTTATGATCATATGACAGTCGACTGTTGTATTAGGTATATTTCCATATTAAGAATAAAAAAATGGTCTTGCATAATAATATACACAAGCTATTTGAATTTAAATGGCTCAAGACCTTTCCAGTATCTAAGGTCTTTTACAAGAACCCTTGACAATAATTTCACACGTGAAAACAAAATTTGTTCCCACCAATATTTAAATCAAACTTGTTCATAAAAATGGTACTAATAATATAACAATGAAAAATTATTATAATGTAATATTTACTATTATTACCATTTCTATATTTTTGAGTGGGTGGTCTTAGTTAACTATTTTGGATCCCTGCTCAGTATTATCCTCCCACAGTGTTACATTTCTTAAATTCACCAGATGTTGAAGGACAGTTTTTATCTGAAGTATTTTGTCATTGTCGATGCCACAGGTCAAACCTTCATCTCTGTAACTCAGTGGTAACTAAAGAGTCTGTTAACACCTAATCATGGAGATCCGAGCCAAATCTGACGTGAGCATAAATCCTTAGCCAGTATATACAATATATGCAGCTGTGCTTTTTGCGTGTTGATTACTTCTTTTCTTTTTTTTTAAGATAACATCAGATCAGTGGTGGCTGGCTCGCTCTAGTAGTCATCATGTCAAGCACGAATAATAATAAAATTAATCAGTAAATTGCATCACATTTTCTCTGGCGTTTTAACATAAGAACCTCCAAAAATGATCAAAAATCCTGAACGGAACATCCCTAAAGTATACATCAAGGCAATATAAAAAGAAATTGACTACCTAGCCTATCACTTGAAGCAAAAATCCCTCCTTCTGTCCTTTTAAATGTCTTTGTTTAAATAGCACGTTCAGCCATTTTATTCAGTCTTCCGTCATTTATTTAGTCTTCCGTCATTTTTAATTTGTTGCTGCTGTTCGAGTGGTAGCTTGGTAAATTTGTTGTCAATCAAATATCATAGACAGTAAAAGAAATGGGCACAGTGACCCCATTGATTTCATCAGAGAAAACGGAAGCACTTCCTATTGCACTTCCTGCCTCAAATTGTGCTTGATGACAGTCTGACAGTTGTACATCTTCTAGTAGCTGTGCCAAGACAAATCTGAATCGCCTAATTCCTCAAAAACGTTGTTGAAATATTTTGTCCCAATGCCTCCAAGTCCCCACGATTGCCTCATAGACAGTAAAAGATTTGCTGCAAGCTTCTCTTCGTGTCTCATACGGTAATGTCTCTATTGTGCGACAGAAAGTTGTGTGGTTATGACGCAATCGTTAGCCTATTTTTTACAAAAACGGCTTCTACCGGGCCGTAACATAAAGGTGTACTCACACTAGCCAGTTTGAACCGTGCCTGAGTGCGTTTGACCACCAAAGCGCGGTTTGTTTGACTAGTGTGAGTGCTCCGAACCGTGCCCGGGCGCGGCTCCGATTGGCTGGTCCTGGCCCGCTTGGAAGAGGTGGGCCAGAGCACGGTTCAGTTGGACTCGGGCGCGGTTCGCATGCAGCATGAGCGCTGAACCGTGCTGGAGCACGGAACAGGACGCGTGACGTGCAAACCTCCTCATACGACCAGCACAATTTTGTGAAAATTCTCACGCCACTAAGGCGACACATCTGTTTAACAACAGGCTATGAGAGGGCTGTGGACCAAACGACACAAAATTATCCACAAAGAAAGCGATGCACTCCATTGTGCTTAGAGAGCGCCGCTCTTCTTGTTTATCCCGAAACCGTCGCACCATAATGACGTAAGCGTGCTCGTGCACGAATGCTGAAACCCTATGTGAGTGCAGGCCAGAGGGGGAGTGGGGAGGGGGGAAATCGTATCTCGGGCCCGGTTCATGGCAACCGTGCCTAGTGTGAGTACACCCTAAGATACAAAGTAATTGAGCCTTTTATACATTGTCATGTTTCTTTAGAAACAAACAATGGACAAATGAAGTCTTTGGACGCCTCAGATGTAAAATTATTTGCTGTCAAAGTGACGCCAAAATGAATGGGAGTCAATGGAATGCTAACAGCAGGTGAAGTTCTGCTACAATGGCGGCTCTCGCGAGGCTTCAGTTTCCAGCTGATGGATTACCCCCTTTTCAAATATTCTACATCTCTGCTCCATAATTAAAGCTGTAGTCCACAGTTTTTCCTCTTTGTCGCCATCTCTGTTCGAAACCTTTAATTGCAGTCATTCGCATTCAATTATCAACTTAACATGAGTTGTAATTCGACACGGCACAGCACAGCACGGATGAACACAATGTTTGAGGAGAGTGTGCAGCTGTCAATCATCACACCGTTGTGGATACTGGCATTCAGAATCACAGATTATTCTTTTTGGAAGAATGGCCAACATAACAATTACGCAAATACATGCTTGAATCTCCCATGGAAATACACCAGTACCACTGAAATTAAAAACTTTTATTACAAGCTTACTGCTTTGATTTGAGCAGGAGAGCAGGTAGTTTTAAACACTAGCTGGTTATGTATTTTCTCAAATATGTATTTTGGATAAATTTTAACCGCCCCAAAAAAAGCTACGGACTGCAGCTTTAATGTAGTTGCACATTTTCAGTAGTAGAAGTTCAAACGTAATTTACGTCTCTGTCACAGAATGGATGCTGCAAAAACAAAAATAAACAGCTACATTTATTTGCAAGCAGTTTCTTTAATGAACACAAACTTAAATGAACAATTCTCAGGTAATCAGGGAACAAAAACACTGTAAACAGAACAACCACTATTTTGAGACGAGATCTGATAAATAATGTAACAAATACAGGACTGTAAATACAGTTTAAATTGTAACGTTTAAATAACTAAGCGACAACCGACTGTTAGACGCAATTATGACGATGCTCCCAAAGCTTGCCTACTCTCCTGCTACACACTCTACTTTTAGAACGTACTTTTTCTTAACAAAAAGACTTTATTTTAGGTCATAGTATACGTTGGCAAATTGGGGTGCAGGATTAGTCGGATTTGGTGGCACTGATCGTTTCACCGTTCACAGGTTTGTCTGTTTATTCTGAGTGTACTGTTCTGGTCTGATTGCGTATCAGTGTCAGCTGTGCTGACTGGCAATCAGATCAGTCACAGGTGTGTCTCACTTATGAATCCCTATATGTTGTCTTGTGTTTGTCATGTTTATTGTCAGATTGTTGTTCTGGTAATCCTTGTCTCGGGACTCGGGTCTACCGAACTATTTCTCATTGTCTGTTCCAGAGTTTGAACTTGTGGCTGTTTGGGTTTGTCATTGTTTTTGTGCACCTTTCCTGTCTTCTTGGATATTCCAGTTCCATCCCACTGTTGTCTCTGCGCTGCCAAGAGCTGAACTGCCTTGTTCACTTGCTGCTTTTAAATAAACCTTTATTCAGTTGCTATTGGATCCTGTGTTTCGTAACTGACAGAGCCAGCAGTGATCCAAAATATCATCAGATGTGGTCCTCAGACAAGTGGTCCTTTATGATGACTAATACACAGTTGTTCTCTTTATACCCAATCATTTTTTTTATGTTTTATTCAAGGTTCATTCAACCTTGACAATACCACAAATTAATCCCCATTACTTGATGAAAAGTAAAAAGCTAAATTTTGTATATTGACGGAAATTGTTGGTCAAGTGATTGCTTTTCTTTCTGTGGTGATAAATAATTCAAGAGCTGTTATTGTGATTATCAAGGAAGTTTTGTTTGATTAGATTGATTAATGTTGGATTTAGTTTTACATGACCTCATCAGGGGACTGAGTAGTTTCTAACTCTGGATCTTTTGCCAGTGGTTTTAAGTGTACCACAATTTTTGCAGCATTTGCACCTGAAGGTGCTTAGAAATAATACGTCAGTGGTTTGTGAGTTTGCTGCAACAGTTTGATTCATGCTTTGGTCAAGTTCCAGGCAACGAGAAGTTGTCACATAAAGTAAATGCAGTTGAAATACATTCACACAACCTTTAATAAATATGTCATTTTAATGAATACTCTTGTAAAGCAGTTTGATCTGGTGGTTCAGATATTATTGCAAAAATAAAGACAATAATGAATGGGAAAATTAGGGCTGAAAATTTAAATTTTGTTATAGTGGCAGGAAATACTCTGACATTTTAATTTATTTGAGATTATTAAAATATTCATATTTAATTGATGTTTAGATATGATTCCTGCATAAATATATAATGCTGAATTGTGTAAATAACTCTTCTTCATGATGTGTTTTGTATATCTCAACCACACTGCAATGTTGATCAAGTCAAAAAAAATTGTTTTTGATGCTTTCCTGTAGTAATTAACAAAGTGTTGATGGGATGCATCATCTGGATCACTCATTTTTATTCTTTCATGTTCAGGATGTGGCATCTCCCTTTACTACACATGAACTGCTGCTATCACAGAAACAAGATTTGTGTGCTTCCTCAAAGTGCTTTCTCATTTGGCATTCATAATTACATTCTCGGCTTGTCTCCACTTTCCACAAGTCATCCAAATTCAAAAGGCTTTATCAGATGAGGTGTGCTGCCAGAACATGCCTGGCTTGCGACTGCTGCGTCTCAGACTGTGCGTTTTGCATCAACAAAACTGGGATATTTTGGGGGATTTTTTTAACACTGGAGGACTGGGGATACATGCTGCATGTAGTGAGAATGTTGAATCCCATATTCTGTAGTTTACATGTGAAAAAGTGATGTTAATAGAAAAGTTGCAGTTTTTATTGATGGGAAAGGGCTTGTAATGATCTGCTTATTGGAGATGCTTATGTATATTTATTCACATACTGGAACAAATATAATTAATGTAAAACCATAAATAATGTAATATAAAACTTAAACCAAGCTACTTTTCTGACCTCACTTTCATTATCTGAAAGGTCTGTCAGGTGGTAAGTAAAATAGTGTTTATTTACAGGTTGTAGATCCAGACAGAGATATGGTGTGTATGCAGGCAGACGATATTCAGGATGAAACTTAGCTGAAGGACAACTGAAGGAGTCTTTGTTTAGAGATGCGGATGGAGAGTGACTGTGAACAGGCTGATGACTGGAGACTGAACTTCCATGTGAAGGTTAGCAGGTGATCGATAATGGATGGATGGATGGATGGATGGACGAATGACGAACGACAACGACAACGAACAAACAAACAAACAAACAAACAAACAAACTCTATACTCTCATAGTGTCACGTAGAGACGAGACCAGACAGTGAGTATGTGTGTGTGATAAGGAGTTGAATATATAGGGAGGTGAACTGGTGAGGTGCAGGTGATGGTCATTAAAACTCAATGGACTGTGAACGATTTGGAGGAGTGAATAAAGATGGTCAAATCCTGACAATAGGGGCTATGCGCAACATTCATGTGGGTTCTACAAAACGGGTATAACTACTTTGTCAGCTACTGAGGTAAACACAGTGTAGTAAGGGCGACATTTATAGCCGGTGTTTACAGGAGCTAGCCATTCTATCCATTTCAGATGTACACAGTATTGCCAATCGGACGTCCAGAGCCCTGAATACTCTGTTAGACAAAGGGTTTAAGTTTTATGCCTCCTCATTTATTCATGATTACATATGAAGGTATGTAAGATAGTGGTGTCTTTTTACCCCATAGTTAATTTCCCCCGACACAGAATTCTGATACTTACTTCAGCATTCGTGACATTTTAATTAAAACAGAAATAAGAATTGTATTATAAATAGGTGAAAATTAAAAAGATTAGATTACCTCAAAATGAACATTTCCTGATAATTTACTCACCCCAATGCAATCCGAGATTTTCATGTCTTTCTTTCTTCAGTAGAAAATAAATTTTTTTTGAGAAAATATTTCAGGATTTTTCTCCACACAATGGACTTCATGTGCAAGCAACATGTTGAAGTCCAAATGCCGTAATGCCTGGCGCGTTGCAGACCAGCACAAGATGAACAATTGTGGTTAAAAAAAGTAGGCTATAAAAGTTTTTTTTTTATTTTTTTAATTTTTTTTTTTTAATATGAACGGTCGTTTCGGTAGATAAGACCCTATTCCTTAGTTTGGAACGTTCACAGCCCTTTGAAGCTCTTTAAAACCCTTTTAAACTGCATTGATTTGGACTTCAACATGTTGCTTGATGTCCATTATGTAGAGAAAAATCCTTAAACATTTCCTCAAAAACATTAAATTTCTTTTCCACTGAAGAAAGAAAGATAGGAACATCTTGGATGGCATTGGGGCGAGTAAATTATCAGGAAATGTTCATTTTGAGTTGAAGTTATCCTTTAAGTTACCTCAGAGATCACCAAACCACTGCAAACCGGAAATGCTTACACCCGTTTTCCGTTTTGAATGCTGGGCACTTGGCATAACCCCTATAATAATGTAATGTTAAATGTATTATTTAAGTTTAATGTAATTTTTTTTATTTATATTTTTATATTTATTTTAATCTAATTTAACATATTTAATAAATTATAACTATCTAATATGTTTTACCTATTTTAATGACATTTATTTGTGTATTTATTTATTTTAATCAAATATATTTTTATTTTATTTATTTTATTATTATTATTATTTTTTGACAGTTTTCCACTAGTTTTCCCTTGCAGCCATCTGGGTGTCCCCTGACACCAGTTTGAAACCCCCAGACCTAGATGAATCATTATGGCTCAAATTCTTAAGATCTTAATACATTAATATTATTGCAAAAACGTTCCAGTGTATGTGGTAAGAAAAGGGAAGAACTTAAGAATATTGTAGCCTAGGTTGAGCTTTTAATGTGTTTGCATAATTGATTAGATTTCAGATAATTTCTGCATTTTTGGTAAGTCTGTACTAAAATACAGTTGTTTATATGCTCATAGAGTACTACTCTACTGCTCTAGAATGCTTCCTCTGCACATTTTCCAGGGTTGGTTTAGGCCTGTTTCTGGCAGACCTCCCGCGTGGTCATCATTGATCTGCCACGCTGTCAGGTACCATCAAGGCAAAGTAGGTGCCATGTGACATATCAGAGCAGCTTGCCAAAAGCTAATTGACTCTGATCTGCACTAATTGCAAACATGAATCCTATAACAGAGCTTTGGGGAAGAGCCACCGGCACTGATAAAAGCACCTGACTTCGCTGTGTCACGGGCTGGCCAGTAATCAGTGCGTCCGGTGACCCAGGATGAGCAAGGGCAGGGCTGTAGCTGAGTCTCTCCTGCCAGACCTGGTCTACTGATCTTCTATACAAACCTTTCCAACAACGCCACATCGGGCAGTCAACCGAGTGGCTTTACATTGTATTCTTAGAGCTGAAAAAGGTCATAAGAAAAGTGATACACTAATTTCTTAAAGCTGACACCTATATTTTATCGAATTAAGGAAGCTGAAACATAAGGCCAGTCTGTGGCAAATTGCCAGTTGACACAATATGTACATAAGCTTAAATCACAATTGTAAATTACATTTAGAAATGAAGGAAAATGGTATATTTTTAGTGTTGTGACTCATTGTGTTGCAGCCAATTATTTGTGAAAAATACATTTTTTAAAAAGTAATTTTTAAAAATATATATATTTTCTAATCTTATTTTTTATACTTTATGATACTTATTTTATGATTGTAACTTAAATTTTTTTTACATTTGTAATTCATGTGCAAACACTTCTGTCTTTGCCTGTTGTGGCTCAGACATCTGATCTTATTAATTAGCACTATTAAATGTATTGTAGACAACCTTAACGAAGACACTGTAGTTTTAGGAGAATGAAAAATAGACTATGAGGTGAAGTTCAGTCTGCTCAATAAGTTTACTGTCTTAAAGTCTTATGATGTCTACTTTTCACATATATATATATATGTCTTTGAGAGTTTTTTGTCTACTAGATATCAGGCGATGAGCAAGACGACGGTTTTCTACCGGTATTTCAGACGGTAGTACATATACAGGAGAAATGCAGAAATAGTCTTACAAAACACTTGTGGTGTCCCCGACTAAAGATTTTCATAGTTCGAATTCAGAACCTTCAAGTCTTCCCTATAGTCGACTAATAGGCTTATGTCACACTTCCTGCTTCCGAAACGCAGAGTAGGGATACAGAACTCAGGCCAGAAGTGGAGAAAGAAATACTGGTCAACAGTATTTCTCGTTAAGGATTTAGATTGTCAGTCCTAATATCTAAACCATCCGAGGGTAGACTGACCCTGAGCTATGAGGTTGTGAAACACAGGTTTTTGCACCTGGTGAAGCTATAATCAACAAATTATCTTTCTCCTGATCAATAGACAAAAATTCAACGTTACAATTTTCATTAATAGACACATCAATAAAAACAGATTTTAACATCTCTTATTAAATACAATAAGTTTGCTCTCCTTTGACCACAATATGTAAGTATTTTTTTTTTACTTATTGGCTAAAACATTTGCCAATATTTTATAGTCCGAGCACATCAAAGAAACAGGCCGCCAATTTAAAAAAAAAAAAAAACAGATCTCCACTTTTAGGTAAAAGAGAGATCACAGCCCTCTGACAGCTAGTTGGTAACAATCCATTTTCAAAAAAGTCTCAACAAACTTCATAAAAATCTTCACCTAAAACAGTCCAAAAAGTTTTATAAAATTCAGCAGGCAAACCATCTATTCCTGGCGCAAGCCCTGTAGAGAGCTGGTGAACTGCATCTGAAAGTTAATTAAGGCTGATCATTGTGTCTGAGCTCTTCCTTATCCCCAGGTTGCAACTTTGGAAGTCCTTGTAATAATTGTGCCATGTCACAGTCAATATGTCCATACAAGTCAGCATAAAAATCCATTGCCATTTTCCTCTTTTCTATCGGATTATAATGTTAAAGTTCCATTTTCCTTGCGCAGGTGAAGAATGTGCTTTTGTTGTGCAACTTTCTGCTCCAGATTAAAAAAAAAAAAGAAGTGGGATAGTCAATGTTCTTGATAGAAGAAATCCTTGCTTGAATTAAAGTGCCCTTCGCTCTTTCCTCTGAGATGGTTCTTATTACTTCAAATTTCTTGTTCCTTAAATCATTGGATAGACCCAAAACATTTACATGATCCATCCATTTCTCCAACGGTTCAATTTTCTTTTAAACACACAGTAGTATTGTAGGAAACATTTTGACAAAAAACCTTTATCTGTATTTTCCCCACCTCCCACCATTGTGTTATATTGACAAAATTACCTTTTTTCAACTTCTACAATTTCCAAAAAAGACCTACAGTATCCTGCAACAATTTAGTATTGAAATGCCAGTAAAACCTTGGGTGTGCTAAAGTAATAATGTTAAAATCTATGGGTGCAATATGATGATCTGAAAAACCGTTAGGGAAAATGTTAGCGTTAGATACTCTATTCACACTTGTTTTACTCCAGTAAAACAAGTATCTAATCATACTCCAGTTACATTAGAGTCTTGTATTTTAACCCATGTATACTGTCTAATTATCTTATTCATATTTCCTCCACACATCCACCAAGCCAAACTCTTTAATAATATTCTGAAGAGCATTACTAGACAGTGGATCTGTTCCTGTCCGAAAAAAAAATTGTGGTGCAATTCCAATCTCCACCTATTATTATGCAGGAATCATTATCACATTTTCTTAATGCACTCTGCAACTTCCCAAACACTTCCACATGATCTGAGCCATTGTTTGGAGCATAAACATTTATGAAAATAACTTTGAAGTAATTTATTTCTCCAGCAACCATTAAAACTCTACTCTTTTCTATTTCGTCAGTTGACAAAATTTTCTAATTAATTTTTTTGAAAAAAGAATAGCTACTCCATCACTCAAATTTGAGCCGCGACTAAAGACGCTCTCCCCCTCCCACCATCTACACCACTCTACTTCATTACTACAGTCTGTATGTGTTTCTTGCCACCATTGGTTTTTAATTTTTTTAATTTTAATTCTGCCACCATTGCTCTCTTGCTCCTGTCTCTCCCTCTGTTAATATTGAAAGAAGCAACCCTTATCATCTCCATAGAAAATATAAAAAGATAGAAAAGAGAGATAGAAAGAAACAAAGAGTGTAGTAAAATCATCCTGAGTGATATGTAATCTATTGATTCAATTATTTGAGTTTACGTTTTAAAGGGATTTTATCCCTTTTCAGTTTTGCAAGAAACTTCTGTTCATCTTCTCCAGCCTTCCTCTGCCAATAACGAACAGAAATCTCAAACCTCTTCAGATTCGAAAAATAATTCTGTACATCTACAGATTTTCCAAAGGTTTCATCCAAGAATTTATTTATTTCATCTAGTGAATAAACCTGCTCACTTACAAACATATGACACCATCTGAGAAATCAGACAACCCACCACCACCATCGCCATCATCTTTCCTCATCAACCATTTCTAATTGCACCTTCTTAATCAAAGATACTATCTTTTCTCTTTCCAAAACTTCATCTTTCAAACCGTTTGTGTCATCATTCGTCTGGCTTATATTCTCTGACCTCTCCACAGTATCATTCTGCCCAGACCCCTGTACAACAGAGCTTCTCTCAACAGCCACATCAGTTACAACATTAACTCTCTTCATTTTTTGTCCTGTTTTGTCTTACTACTAGAGGCTTCCTGTGTATCTTTTTTAATATTAGGGATGGATCTTCTATAATCGTTCCTGCCTTCAAATTTGAGTCCACGTTCTGATCTTCATTTTTGTTAATAATGTTAATGTCATTAATGTGTCATTAATGTTAATAAAACAACAAAATACAGCATTAAAAAAGATAACTATATTTTATTTCTACAGTGAACAAATAGTGTTATTTTTACATTGGGGCTTAATTATTAATTTTCTGTACCTGAATGCTACTGTTGTTTTAACCACCTGAGGTCAGCTATCGCGGCGGTGCCGATGCAGCCACAACATTTTGGTATGTTTTAGCTTACCTTAATGCCATTCAAGATATAGGTATCTTTTTCCGCAGTAGTTTCAATTTTTATATTTTTAGGTCAAACCGTTCGTGTCTATCAATCATATAATGGAGGTCTATGGTCACCGCCTCGAAGAGCATGCACAGAGAAGTCCAAATTAAACATGACTTTATGACTCGTAAGTACACATTGTTGGCCTTAGACACGAAACGAGCAGTTTGTGTGAGAAAACAATCAGTTTTTATATCGTTTTTACCTCTTTAACTACAACCACAAAGTGCCTGCTCCCTCAGATCACTTGGATATGGCTGTGGTTACAAGAGGAAAAAACAATATAGTTAAAGTGTACTATCCCTTTAAATTAGGCCTACAAGAAACAATACCAGGGAACATGTAACAAACAAACAGCATTACAACCATACTATACACTACCATTCAAAAGTTTGGATTCGGTAAGATTATACTTATCTTATGCTCACCTGCTTTTACTTATTTAAATACATTTAAGCATGCTATTGAAGTATTATTACAATTTAAAATAACACTTTTTTTAAATTTAATTTATTTGTTTGATGGCAAAGCTGAATTTTCAGCAACCAGTATTCAGGGTCTTTAGTGTCTTGATCCGTCTAATCATTCCAATATGCTGATTTGCTGCTCAATAAACATATATTCTTATTATTATTACTAATTTCGAAAACACTTCTGCTGCTTAGTATTTTTGTGGAAACCATGATAGATTTTAAGGATTCTTTGATGAATGAATGGAAAGTTCAAAAGAAAATACTTTATTTGAAACTTTAAACAACAATTAACAATAACAATAAAATGTTTGTCATAATGTAAATGTATAAATATCAATTTGCATCCTTGCTGAATAAAATTAATTTAATAAAATAAAAATTTACTGAGCCCAAAGTTTTTAACAGTAGTGTAAATTGATCAGACTGTGCAGTAGTTCAGTATATTGACCATCCTGAAGAGGGTATGCATTAAACATTACAAAATTAAAACACATCTAAAAAACTAATTTGACTTTTAGGGCTTATGGAAATGTCATTGAATTCCATAAATCATATTATTCAGCTATGTCATAATTGCACATGCCCTGTGCTCCACCATATCATGTGGGATTTAGTTCAGTGTTCTTGGCAAACAAATGCCATCTCACCTACATTCAGCACTTGTGACCAGACACTCGTGAAAGGATTAGTCCTCACTCTTTTAACCTCGTGACCTAGATAGGTAAGGTTGAAGCAAGGTACTTTCACATATACGTAATTACATCTAAGACCTCAAGTCGACTTATTCTAGGACTTGCCTGCATGAGATTGAGTGTAGTTTGGACCATAAATCCAGACCATCCGTCTCTAGTGTTACTCAGCCAAATGATAAGTGTGTCAACAGTATTATCAACTTGAGGTAACTGCCAATGTATATTATACATTACATGTTAAGATAATAACAAAATTCAATAAGATCATCCCAAGGGTAAGAAATACTCAGGCTGTAATGAAAGTTAAAGGAATATGATCCTGGCTTCTTTAAGTTGCAACATGGCTATCATTGTTAGCCGTTAAGTGTAGATTATATGTATTTTAATATAATTATTTCATAATATGCTTATTAATTAAATACAATTATTTTCAATATATTACGACTTTGCTGAAAAATATCCCTTAAAATGTAATTATTGTGGCAGACCAGTAAATCATTGAACTAACAACATAAATGGCTTTAAGAGTCGAAAAATAGTTTTATTTCAAAATCATTATACATATAGGTGCTGACACGAGCTCATAGAGCGGTCACTTTCAAACCTAACTGATTTTTGGTGGTAAACGTGGCAAATCCTGTGACCAAATTGTTTGTTACAAAATCTGGAAATCTTTCACCCTCACACAAAATTCCTGTATCTCTGGATTAATGTTGAAATGACTGGAATTAGATCACTCTCAGTCCACAATGTAATGTAATGTTATGACTCCGGACTCCTTATGTTATGTCATTTTTCTTTGTTCCATGGGTCAGGGATGAATTGCTTTTTATTACATTAATTAAGTGTACTTAATTAATAACCTGACAGCCAAACTTTAGACTGTTTGCATGAGTTCTAGTGACATGGTTTAAACATTAAAAGGGTTAACAAAGAGTGTGAAGGTGTAATGAATGCACAAATTCTTGGCAAAGCCCTTTTTTTGGAGGTGTAGCTACATGAACAAGTAAACTGTCTGAGTTTTGTAGACATGGCCACAGGGCAGGAGGAATTACACTGTCATGCAGAGGATATAAAGGTGCTGTGATATTCAGACTGTCACATTTTTGAAATCCTTCCAGGTGGAAATAGGTATGCTATGTGGGATAGAGAAGGTAATCACTTCACAAAACAATTTAATATAAACAGTCTGATTTTTGAACAATACCTTCAACAGAGTACATGCATTTTTATGCTTTCACAAGTGATTACTGAATGACTGCTAAAGGACAGGCTTTGAACCTGTCCATAAATGTTGGTTGAGGTTCCATGGGGCTCATGCATCAAACTTTTGAAAAAAGTAAAGTATTTTAAAGTAAAAATTAAATAAAGCTGGTTCTGCATCATGCTAGCTTTATGCGTCAGTGGAAAAATTCAGAGCAGAGCACATTTTAATATGAACGATATTCATGGTCCTTAATCTCAGCATCACATGAAACACTTCCACAAGCTATTTGATTTTTATACAAATAAATTACAGTTACTGTTGCATGATACTTATTTTTCTAACTTATTTTACTAACTCTTGGGGTAAAACTATTTTAAAATTTGAGCTAATTTTATGTCTCTGAAACCAAGCTATACTTTTCAAACAAAGGCTAACTGCAGTGACGCAGGGTGATTGTACTGTCTTTGTTCATCAGGATTTAGTATTTCCTCAGTGGTTTTCAGGAATCTATCTATATTTCTTTGCCATTGTAAATGTGAGCAGAACGGTACTTTCTGTATGGTAAGACTCAGATGAGAATGACTACACCAGCCTGGGATTTTTAATTATAGCTTGAAAGAAAATGCATTGAAAATGAATTCACATTACAATTTAGAGCGATCTGTTATCAGAGGTAACTGTCCAAGTTATGTGTCATGGGTGACAATTTTGGAGGCGGAACTTTTGAAGCGGAACCTTTGATTCCGGAGTCTCCTGAGGGGGAGTGCTTCAGGCAGGGGACTGATGAAATTTCCAGTTCCGGATGTATGCTTGAATGACTGGATTTGATGAGTGGAACTGCAAACAGGTGCTGGAGCAAGAAGAAGAGTGGACTGTATGGAACTTGTGTGGGTTGCAGTGAAGCACAAGTGTGGGAGTGAATTGCGGAAGCATTGGATGGTCCCAGCCAAAATACTTGTCTCTCTGTTTGTATCCAGTTGCAGAAAATGCTAAAAGCTGTGAAAGCCTGTTGATGTGGTTGAAAATACTCATATCTTTCTCTGTTTGAATCCAGTTGCAGAATACACTAAAAGTTGTGAAAACCGGTTGATGTGGTTGAAAATACTCATCTCTCTCTCTCTGTTAAAATCCAGTTGCAGAAGAAGCTAAAAGCTGTGAAAGCCTGTTGATGTGGTTGAAAAAACGAATTTCTCTCTCTGTCTGAGTCCAGTGAAGAGGCGGTTGAAGCCATGAAGTGTACTCGCCTCCCTTCTCTCAGCTCTGAGTCCTGTAAAGAGCCGCTAAAAGCTGTGATGTGTACGCACCTCCCTTCTTTCTGGTTGAGCCCTGCTTGAGCTCGCTAAAGCTGTGAAGTGTACTCGCCATCCTTCTCTCTGTCTGAGTCCAGTGAAGAACCTGTTAAAGCCGGAAAGTGTACTTACCTTCTTTCTCTCTGCCTGCATCCAGTGAAGAGCTGCTAAAGCCATGAAGTGTATTCAACTTGCTTTTCTCTGTTTGAGTCCTGTGAAGAGCAGCTAAAGCTGTGAAGTATACTTGTTTCATTTTGTCTGTCAGAGTCTACTGAAGAATAGATCAAAGCTGGGAAGCATATCCTGTCTGTCCTGGACGTCCGGCTGGCCCCAGGTTTCAGTGGGATGACCGGGGTCGAGCCGATTTGCAACAGTTGCAGGGAGCCAAGGCACCTTAGTCGTCAGTGTGGCCCCCGACTTGGTTCCCAGGGTTTTTCTAGTTTTACCGGCCACTGTGGGTCAAGGGGTCGGGACCCACTGGAGTGACCCCTTTCTTTGCCTGCCTTTAGGGACAACTGGGTTGGGTGCTGCCCCACTGTGGAGATTTGGGTTAATGGGGTGAAGATTAAATGCCTGGTTGACACTGGCTCCCAAGTCACCTTGTTCTTGAAGAGTCTGGCTACAGAAATTTTGTAGGTCATTGGCTCTAAGGAGTGGAGGCCTCGCGACTTACTCTACGGGGGGCAAATGGACTTGATATTCCCTACACTGGGTGGTCGTTGATTTTCATATACAAGTGGTCCCTGTACAGCAAAAGGGGGTTGTCATCATTCGAGACCGCTGCCTGGGTGCCCACCAGGCGTTGCTCGGTATGAATGTCATCTCCGACTGCTGGGAAGAGCTGTTTAAGACTGGTAACAGACTGGTTCAAGCACCTCCGACGATAAAAAAAAAACAAGAGTGGGAGCGTATCCTGGCCGATTGGCATAGAATCCATATGGCTGGTAGTAGGGAGGACCGCAGAGACATTGGCCGGGTGGTTTGCCGGTATGCCCTGTCGGTTCCAGCACGGAGTGAGGCTGTCATCTGGGCCAGGCTACCTGCTGGGTCTTATGGGCCGGAAAACTTTGTAGAACATTGTAGAACCCCATTGGGACTGTCAGGGCTGGCCCTGGTCCATCAAGGCCGGGTTTCTGTAAGTGCGGAATGTGAACCCATATCCTGTCCATATCCGTTGTCACCACCATTTGGCCCGAGTTACCTCGGTGAGTCCCCAACCTGTGTGGGAGAGCAAAGACGTTTGCTTCAGTCAAGTGAGAGCAAGGACGTTTGCTTCAGACCTGCGGTGGTGGAGGCGGCTGTTAGGCAGGTAGAACAGAGGCCAGATCCCACAGAGGATGGAATGCCGGACCATCTTGGGGAGACTCACTGGAGGGAGGATCAACAATGTCAGCTCCGGTATTTCTTGACCAAATGGCAACGGGTTTCCCTCTCATGAGGACGATTATGGTTGTACTGGCATTGTTAAACATCAGATACTCACAGGCGACACAGCACCGAGCCAGGAACGGTATTGCCCCATACCACCGACCACCATACCCCATCATCCGGGAGAGCAGCAGTCTTTGGATGGCTCCAATTGTTCTGGTATGGAAGAAGACATGCGCCTGGAAGTTCTATGTTGACTACCGGAGATTGAATAATGCAGGGGTTCTCAACTCCAGTCCTCGCGACCCACTGCTCTGCATATTGTGTATTTCTCCCTTATTTAACACACCTGATTCAGATCCTCAGCTCGTTAGGATAGACATAGAGTCTATCCTAACGAACTGAGGATCTGAATCAGGTGTGTTAAGTTAGGGAGAAATACGTAATATGCAGAGCAGTGGGTGGCAAGGACTGGAGTTGAGAACCCCTGGAATAATGTGACGAAGAAGGATGTGTTCACACTGCCACAGATTGAAGACTCTCTCACTTGTCTAAACCAGGCTGCATGGTACTACATGTTAGACTTGGCCAGTGGGTACTGGCAGGTCCAGGTAGAGGATAGGGATCAGGAAAAAACTGCTTTTACCACCCCTTTGGGCTCTTTGAGTGGGACAGGATGCCATTCGCTTGTGTAACGCCCTGCGAATTTTCCTTTGGCTGATGCAGCGGTGCCTGGGAGTACAGTTGGTCGAATCTACCTTGGTCTACCTGGACAATGTTATTGTGTTTTCTCCTGACTTCGCCTCCCATTTGCTTCACCAGGAAAAAGTGTTCCAGGCCATGGAAAAATATGGGTTGATGCTACGTCCGGACAAGTGCCAGCTGTTCAGGAAGGAGGTGAAGTTCTTGGGGCATCGTTAGTGCTGCAGGGGTTTCCCATGACTGAGTGGAAAAACACTTTACCGCATCACTATTTTTGTTGAATAGATGTCTGTACCTTTACTTGGTTCCCGAGGCAGTTTATAACTTTCAAAAAGCAGAGTTTGATAGGGAGATTATTCCATTAGGCTGCATTGTTGAGGTCTGCTGTCGGGTGCTCTCATGTTCGCTCTGTTTACGTAGCTCTGTTAGCTCAGTAATTATTTGTTTTTATTACATGGCTTGGTTGAATTCTTAAATAGAATGTGGTCTGTTATCTCCATGGTTATTTCTTAATAACAGACTGCTGCTAAGTATAACTACCAGAGGAGCAGATCTCGGCCCTTTTGCAGGCTAACCACACGTATACGGGACACCAAGGACAGGAAAGGAAACTGTCCTTGTTGTGATGGTATTTCCATTAGTGTATATAAGTCATGGAAGCGTCGGTTAAAGCTTTTATACGGCTCTGTAAACACTGCTCCATCTGAAAGCACTGTGAGTTTGAGTCACTTATAACATGCATTTGAAAAAGCAACATGCATCAAACATCTTTCCAGACATGAGAAGCATTTATAAACCTCTTGTCGAACAAAAGACAACTTAATAACAAGCATTTACTCCAAACTCACTCCATAACGACAGATGAGCATTTGTGATATGATGTTGCTTCTTACACAGAATAAGGCAGCTGTGTATATAAGTCATGTTTAATCAATCAAAGCATTTCAATCTTCTTCTCTTTATTCAGCTACAGCGATAGGGATTTCCTAGAATGATGATGCGCTTTATTCTACTTCTGCAGCGGGGCTAATTTATCATGTCTGAGTAAGAGCGCCCTCTAGCATTCAAATGGAGCAGCATTTAAAACCGCTCAGTCACACTACAGTGAAAAGCAGCACATAAAATATCGCAGCTTTCCCAAATCGTGCGGTTTTATTGCGAATTAATCGTGCAGCCCTAGTGGGAATTCATTTCCTCACCCTTCTTCTCTCTGCTTGAGTCCTGAGCCGCTGAAAGCTGTGAAGTGTACTCAACTCCCTTTTCTGAAGAGCCACTAAAAGCTGTAAAGTGAACACACCTTCCTTCTCTCTGCTTGAGTCCTTTGAAGAGCCGCTAAAATCTGTGAAGTGTACTCACCTTCCTTCTCTGTGAAGAGCCACTGAAAGCTGTAAAGTGTACACGCCTTCCTTCTCTGTGCTTGAGTCCATTGAAGAGCCCGCGAATGCTGTGAAGTGTACTCGCCTTCCTTCTTCCTGTCTGAGTTCAGTGAAGACCCTGTTAAAGCCCGGAAGTGTACTTACCTTCCTTCTCTCTGCCTGAGTCCAGTGAAGAGCTGCTAAAGCCGTGAAGTGTATTCACCTTCCTTCTCTCTGCATGACTCCTGTGAAGAGCTGCTAAAGCAGCGAAGTGTACTCGCCTCCCTTCTCTCTGCTTGAGTCCCGTGGAGAGCCCGCTAAAGCTAAGAAGTGTACTCTTCTCCCTTCTCTCTGCTTGAGTCCTGTGGAGAGCCCGCTAAAGCTAAGAAGTGTACTCTTCTCCCTTCTCTCTGCTTGAGTCCTGCGAAAAGCCACTGAAGCTGCGAAGTGTACTTGCCTTCCTTCTATATACTATACTCTTCTTCTCTATAAGTATACTCAATTTATTCTCTCTGTCACAGTCTAGTGAAGAATACATCAAAACTCGGAAGCATATCCACTCCTTCCTCCATTTCAAATTCTTTTGAAGAGAATGCTGAAGCAACTACAGTAATTGTTTTAAAGTAAAATAGATTTTTTTATACTCATCATTTGTTGTCCGGCCTGCGGTCTTGTGGTGCAGCTCCTCACAGTTGTGTGTGCGTCAGGGGTGACGGCTGGTTAGTTCAGTGTCTACCCCAACCTCTGACATATGCATTTTAGGAATGTGCAAATACCGTGTAAATGTACAAAAGACAGTTAGCGACAAATGTATTTAAACTAGGGCTGTCAGTTAAACGCGTTATTAACGGCGTTAACGCAAACCCATTTTAACGGCGTTAATTTTTTTATCGCGCGATTAATGGTCTTTTTGTCCTAGCAAACTGTCGTTTTTCACATACTTTTGCTACAGGATGCAGTATGCGTCCTGATCCATTTCAGCATCTCGCGCTCGTTATCCACTCAAAGCCGGCTCGCAAGCCGAAACGAGTGTGTGCGGCGTGCCTGTTGTTTTGTTTCCGGTCTAGCTCAGATCCGCTTGCGCTTTTGTCGAAGAAGCAACGAAAACGTCCTCGCGCGGCGCAAGCCATTGACATGAATGTGTTTCAGAGCGCAGCGCGAGGACGTTTTGTGCCGCACACACTCGTTTCAGCTTGCGAGCCGGCCAAATATCAGCTTGCGAGCCGGCCAAATAGTAACGTTATGCTTTGAGTGGATGACGAGACGCGAGACGCCGAAATGGATGCAAATGAGATTCTGAATGTAAAGTTTACTTTTAAAAAGTTGCCAAATTGTCCCATTGACAAGACCAAAGCGATCTGTATGTTTTGTCATTATGAACTGAGCTATCATCATCACAACACGTCCAGGAAACACCACTTGATGATGGCCAAGCAAACGCACACACACACACACACACACACACAAACACAGATGATGCAAATTCTCCACCCCTCGTCAATATCAGGACCTCGTCAGTATTTCTTTCACCCTTTTATTGATGGACAGTGTTACCTTGTGTGAGAGATTATTTAGGCTATATATGTTAGAGTGAAATTGAACACTATTCCAATGTTATTTTCAATAATAATAATAAAAAAACATTTGCACTAAACAAGCCAATCCACTTTTCCATGTTGATAAGAGCATTAAAATGAGAAAAAAATGTAACAAAAAAGAAATCAAGACATTAAGAATAGATAAAAATGTGCGATTAATCACGAGTTAACTATGACATTAATGCGATTAATCGCGATTAAATATTTTAATCGTTTGACAGCACTAATTTAAACATTTAAACAATGTAATAATTTAAGGCAGAAGTTGAAGTAATGAATACTTATGACATTTAGATTGTAGCATTGGTGCATATTGATTCTGACATACTCTCTAGTTACCTCAGGATGAGCATCCCAAGATAAAACAGAGAAGCAAATAGAAAATAATTAGCGTAGCTGCTGTTTATAACATTAAGCAAAGATAAGCATGTGTGTTTGATCTGATACAACTGTATAAGGTTAGTTGATGCATGACATGAATTATAAAGCGATATGTCTTAATCTTGATTTAAACTGGGAGAGTAAATCTGAGTCCTGGACAGAAGGCTATTCCAGAGTTGAGCCAAATGTGAAAACACTGTACCTTGTTTAGTAACTTAGATATCCTAGGAACTATTAGAAGCCCAGAGATTTGTGACCTTAAAGAGCATGCAGGGCAACCAGCTAGGATTTTCACCCAAATAAGTACTCAAAGAAACACAGATTCGGTGGTTCAGTGAAAAGACAAGGACGTGTTATCTAATTTAACAACAAAAGGAAACTTTATTTAATCCTTTTGCACCAAAAAGGAAATGCTAAAAGAGAGGATTAGGCAATAGTCAAACCAATCAGATGCCCATTAACACATTTATTTTAACAATAATGTTAAAAACTCACTAGTTTAAATAGGGACATTTCTCAATACATTAATACAAGAACTAACCAAAACCAGAAACAAATATCACGAAACCAAGTAAGTTTAATACATTACCCACTTAGATATTTACATGTACTCAGCTTGAACAACCTTGTACACAATAATGACACAAAAAACCTCAAACCAGAAATATCCAAAGAAAAACACAACGATAATATCATTAAACAAAGAAAGAAAAAAGAAAAAAACAGCACAAGACCCATAGTTGGCCGCAAACGAACCACAAAGTAGGCTACTGCAAAATAGAACTTAATTCTCAAAACATGCAAATCTAAATAATATAAATCAATATCTAGATCATTTACTCAACTTGAAGGGAAGATAAAGACATTAGAGGTCCCTCATGCTCATTTAACTAAAAACACACAATAGAAAACAATGATTCAAAATAATAAGACCAAACAAAGTAACAAGGCATCGCAATGGCCTTCATACCTAACAACTTTAAGCGAGTTCTTGACACAATTTACAGAATATTTAACCATAACTGCTACAGCGAACTAAAATAAAGAGAAACAATTACTCACTATGAGCACAAAACAAGTGATACTTCCTGTAAGCAACAATTACCTTCCTCATCTATCATAACACTGAAAACCGGAAGAGGGATGACAGAGCTTATGTAATAATGCTTCCCACCCAAGCATTTAAATAAACATGTACTAATTATCCCAATCACTCACGCCCATAAAGAGGTAACCAGGCAAAGGGGACAACCAATCTCACACTACTACAGAAAGAAATGTATGTGCATGAACATTTAAAATGTGCAAAAAGAGATTTCCACCGCAGATTGTAATTAGTTACTTTCATTAGCACCTGTAACACATACATATAGTGAGCATGTTTTCGAATCAGACTAGGTTTGCTCTCTCCACATTTTAATTAAATTTATTTTGATTAATTAAAGATGAATCTGTTTTCGACTAATCTCTCGACGTTTCATATTGTTAAAGACTAAATATTTACTTTTAATATTACAAAATTGCTGTTTGAAATCAGATGCAAATATATCAACACAAATAACACAGACTAACCAAATGATCCCCAAGAAATGCTTGAGTAATATAAACAGTTGTGAGCAATAATGTTTACTGACAGGGTCAAACAGGTCCATGCAAACCCCTTGTTGTGTACCAACAAGTCAGTCAATATGTTTCCTATTTATAGTTTTATACAAGTGGAGCAATGCAGATTACTCAAGTGTGAAAAGATACTACTTCAATGCCAATAAAAATGAATGACTGGGGCAGGTGGGACCCATTCACAGTGAAGATAACTGGATAAGATGAAGCAGTTTCTCTTAGCTTGTTTGTTTGTTTGTTTGTTTCTCTTTACCCATCTTTTGTCAGTGTACACTCTGTTGCCCCCACTCTCCTCTTTTACTATGATGCCTTTTACTACTGTTATCATTGCTTTGATGAAAGCCACTGTTGATACTTGCGTCCCTCTCGTGCGGCAGACAGGAGATACAGACAACGGACAGGTCAAGACTTCTGTTCAGAGGGAATTAGAAAACATTCTTAAACTGACCTTACCTTGAAGCTCATTTTCATGTTTTTTCCCCTTTCTTTTTAAAAGTGGCAAAAGGGTAATGTATGTGTTTTGTGAGATTTTGGTGGATCATTGAAGTCAAAGAGTCTGTGTATTTGCTGTTAACACCTCATTGTACAGCACCTCTCGCTTTCCTTTTGTAAATTGAAAGACAAAAGCTGTGACGAGTCATCCATCAGAAAAGTTCTCCAAGTGTCTTTATATTAGTGTAGAAAAGTTCGCCAGTCATCGTAACTTGAAAAGTTAGTAAAGGGCATTTAGTAAAGCTTGAATGATAAACATGGCTAGATGACTAGAGAAAACATAAAAAGGGTTGTGGTTTTCCCGTTAGTCAAAAATAGGAATGTACTTTTAATTTTGACACCACACCTTACAACTGTCTGTAGTTAGCGGGAATACATAAATGTGGAAGTTCAATCTGCAGTTATAATTAAAGCACTGGAGCTGTCAAAAAATCTGCCGCATGGTGCAAAATTATGCTTTTCGCGCTCCGACTTTTTCTTTCAAATAATCTTGTCCTTTGAATATAAAATTAGCAATGCTAATTTTAAGGAAAAGATTTACTAAAATAAAAACCAGGATGGATTTGCCGTAGTAATATTACCATTATTAATATAAATTGATTCTTGGCTCTCTCCAACCACTTTGGTGGCACTTTCCTTGATCTCATTTGCACTCTTTCATCCCTTTACTTTTTTTTTTTTTGGACTGAGGGACTATTATGTTTAAGAATCTATGGCCCTTAGCTGTGGAAAGACAGAGCCTCGGAGGACCGGCGGAGAGGCGTGGAATGCTTCAGGCAAGTAGAGAGCATTAAAAGTTTGTCATCTTTGTTGTCTGGTACATTACCTCTGAATGAGGCCCATGGGAGTCTAGGGGCACAGGGAGAATGCACTCTGCCCTCAGGGACACAAAGGCCGACATGGTCCTCCACTTCTGTACTCACATACTCAGTGTCTTCACCTCTGCTTTGGGTTCTTCTCTTTCTCACCAAAGCATAGAGTAAACTTTACTTATATAGGCAACTTGAACTTCCTGACTCCTGTCTTAGTTGTTGGGGGTGATGAAGTAATTACATCCTTATGAGGGGGTCTTTTTCTCTTAAAAGGGTCCATGCTTGTCTAGTTTAGTTATTGCGTTTATTTAATGTCAAAACTAAATTCATTAATTTGGTTGCAATTTCATCACTACATCAACCTTTGACTGGTTTTATAACAATATAAAAAAATGATAAATGCACAATATACACGTACACACTCTACTGTTCAAACTTTGGGGTCGGTGCTGCAGTCTCTTATGCGCACCAAGTTTGCATTTATTTGATCAAAAATACAGTAAAAACAGTAATATTGGCTACCAGCATTTAAAACAGGTGTTTGTTTTTTCAGGATCTTGTGATGAATAGACAGTTCAAAAGAACAGCATTCATTTGAAATAGTACTCTTTTGTAACATTACTCAATATAAAATACTGAATAAAAGTACTCACTGACCCGAAATATTTTGTTATATATATATATATATATATATATATATATATATATATATATATATATATATATATATATATATATATATACTTCTCTAATATTTGTTGTACTTCTTTTAGATTTTGCCCTATTATTGCTTGCAAAGATGATATTGCTAGAATATATTATGTGTAGCTTCTGTTTCCTTTTTGCTACTTTCTTGTATTTTTGTAAAGGCATTTGTATAATTCTCCAAGACTAGTTTTATCCAGTGTAACTGAACAGGAAGACAAATCCCTCCCCTCAACACCCCCAACCTCTTGAGGTTGTCATCAGTACAAGAGCAATGTAATACACCCAAGTAATGGCTTGGCCCCTTTCTCAAGTGTTGTCGAAGCAATGCAGTCTGTCACTCTCTCAGTAACTCCTTAAGTTCCTGCTCATGTCAGTGAGTAAACATCGGAGACGCACTGGCAATGTGATATGAGCACTTCACTCCCAGAATTAAGTCACAGCTTTCTGTGGCAGTGCCCAGAAGATGTGTCTAGGCTTGTCCTTATGACTAGACTTCTCCATGTTGGTAATCTTCTGGAAAGTCTGGCACCGTCTTATAAAAGGGCCAGGTATCAGCTCTTAGACTCAATACTCTTTTTAGCTTTGGGACTAATATGTTAATCCCATAAACATAGTAGGACTTTATCAGTGCTGTAATACATTTTTCATAAATGAAACTTGGTGTTCTCTTCTAGGTGAATATATATATATATAGTTTTATTTAACATGTTCAATAAATACTACATAAATTGAATAATTAAATGACAGGCGAGAAGTGGTTTCCATGGGACACCATCTCTGTCCCAAGTTGACATACACACAAAAAAGGAGAAATGGGTACTGAAGAGATGTGGGGGGAGGGTTACTTATATTATCTTATTATAGTATCTTTTATTTTTAGAGAGTGATGACAATGGTAATTGTTACATAGGAAGAAAGATGGAAATAAGAATAAAAATAAAAATTCACTAATACAGTGTTGGCTACTACAATTATGGTAGTAAGGAGTGGTGGTGGTGATGGTAATGATGATGGTAATAAACAGAGGCGGACAGAGTACACAGTTTTACTTACTTGAGTAAAAGTACAGAGACCCCTTGCTAAATTTTTCTCAAGTACAAGTAAAAGTACTTTGTCTACTTAAGTAAAAGTACTGAAGTACTTGTTTTTAAAAGTGCTTGAGTATCAAGAGTACAAGGGTACATTTTCTAAATATTACATTACTGCCACAGTGCTTACATTTATGGACAGAAACGTCCTACATGGATTTATGAAAAATGTTAATGTCCATACCTTGGAGAATTTAAAAGGAATTGAAAGTAAAATCAAGTCATATTCATCTTTTTACCATGTTGCTTTATTTAATATTTTTTTAAAATTCAGAAAATTCAGAAAATTGTAATAGTGTGACGAGGTGGGGGCACGGGTTGACACATTCCCGGGATGCGAATATTTTTTTTTGCAGGATGGTAGGGAAAGACTCATCAATATTCATTAGGGAACTCATCCCTGATTGGTCTTCCTCTAACCCCACCCCTAAACCTAACCGTCACTGAGGACTGATGACCTACCCCTAACCCCGCCCCTAAACCTAACCGTCACTGGGGTTAAGACCAATCAGGGATGAGTTCCCTAATGAATATTGATGAGTCTTCCCCTACCATCCTGCAAAAAAAAATTCGCTCCCAGGATGGACCTGCTGCGTCTCCATCCATTGTTACGTCTCTTATCTAAATCTGACCATAGAGTTGACTTTGGTGGAAAGCTAAAGCTGATTGCTGAAAGGCTGCCCCAATCAGTGGCACCTGCACAATCCAATCACGTTTGAGAGGGAAACAACAAATTGAGGGTTTGCATTTTTTTTTAGAAGTAGGCTAGTTACTTTTTAAAGTAGTATTTACTTGAGTGAAGTCATGAGTACTCCCCAAAAATTTTACTTAAGTACTGGACTCAAGTAAACGTACTCCGATACTGTCTGGCTCTGGTAATAAATAATAAATGGTTACTTTGCTTATGCATACACACTCCCACACTCACACCTACCAACACACACATTTACACACTTTTATTATACTTCTGGAATTATGGAATTACTTCATTGTTTGTTCCTGCACTGTTTTGGTCTGTCTATTAAAAAAAAAAAAGCTATTATAAGCATAGATAGTTCAGAAGATAAAACAACCCCATACCACAAAAAAACCATCACTGACCTGCTATTGTGGTGCAGTTGCAAAGATTAGTCATAACACCTGTAGTAGCATCAGTCAAAAGGTTAAAAAAAAAAAAACAGCGGATGATAACATAAAGACATATCTTTAGATTTAGTCTATCATTTACATAAATCCAGCTAGGTCATTTTTGAAACATCAACACCTGTAAATCAAAACAAATTTCTTCAACAGAAGGATCCATCTTTTATCTTCACTACACAATGTGCAGCTTAAAGCATTGTTGTCACCCTTAAGGGATGTGTTGAGTCATGGAAACCCATTGTCTTTTGCTACAGTCTGACAACTCTTTCAATGATGTAGTCACATGCTTTTAAAAGTAATGGTATCCTACTCTTTGAAACCTTCCTACTGTAAATGCCTCTAATCCTTTAAGACAAGTGTTTTCTTGATCACATTTATTTCTATGAAAGACTGTTGTTGGAAAAACTTACTACATAACCCACCTCTGCCATAAACTGTGCGTTACATCAATGCCAGATATCCAAAGCAGATGCCAGGTAAACAAGCCGCTATCAGTAAGCCTGACTCTGGGCGCATACCTGATTACATGGTTTAATGTGATGACTTCTTTAGTAATGATAAATAGATGCCTGGGGGCCCCACACCTGAATCCCTGTACAACGTTTTACAAACACACATACCTGGGAAGAGATGTTATGTTGACGAATGTTTGGAAGTCCCACTAAAACTTTTGCAAAGTTCATCCTTCAGATCATTCATGAACATCTGAAACCCTTGTGCTGAAGATTCTTCCTAAATTCACGTAATGGTAAAAATTGTCTGCGTTTGGAGGACCAATCCTTTCCTTTTCTAATTGAGTAGGCTACTAACCTCAGATTGGCTTTTCTTGATTTCTCGCTCAAAGATTGCTCAAATTGGGATTCTCTCACCAGTTGCAGGAAATGGAAAACCAGAAGAGGAGCTGGAACTGAGGGATTATAGACAATGAGAATCATGTCGCTCCGCTCCACTCTCACGTGGGATTTCAGATTGTTTGTTGCTTGACGACACCCAAAACTTGGTGCTTTGGCTTCTTTTGACTTTGTGTGGAGGAGACTGACCAATTTTGTCTGAAATGTAAGTTACTCAATATAACGTGTTCATGTTCATGCTTCTTGTTATTTCTAGTAATAGTATATCAGTTGTCGTTGTGTAAATAGAAATGTGTGAGGTTAAAATACTGCTCAGATGTTACTATAGTTTTATAGTCAGGTTGTAAATCGACCAGTTGGTTATGATCCATTTAGGTTTGTCAAGAGATTGCCATTTCCATTCTGCTATTTTTATTCATCCAGTTTGCTGTGCTTGTTTGGGTATGCTCAGCATGTCATTAGCCACTAAAGTTAATATAATAGGCACAAATAATAAAATTATACAACAATTTTCTGTACCACATGATTTCTAATGACTTACTTTATTAAAAAAACAAAGAAGGAAGAAAAATATGGAAAGAAAATCTGAGAAGCGGAATACAAGGTATTACCAGAGCAGGGTCACTTTAGTGTCTTAAATATGTGGATTTATGAAGTGAACAATTATTAAACCCAAAGAGGGTTGATTGATTGTGTTTTAATTGGTGACTTGAAGTTAGTTTGTCCTTTGCAATGGGCTTTTAAATTTTTGTCTTTTGAAGTTGGAACAGAGCCTCTCCTCAGCCAGTCTCATCCCAATACGTCATATAACTGACGTCTTGGGACGTCTTTTGACCATACGTCAACATCCGCGTTTTAGAGTACCCTTTAACGTCGGTTAGATGACGTTATCAGATCCTAACCCTACCCATGGGCGAGGCTAAAAGGGGCTCAGCACCCTAAAACTTGGAGCAAGAAATGTTGTTATTCTAAACATTTTGTTCGTCTTTGACACGGTTAAATAATGTCCAACATGCTCAGTAGTTTGTGGTGTAAAATGAAAATGAAAACATTTCTCTTCTTCTAACGTTACTTCTTTGTACCTGCACCAGCTCAGCATGGCCGTCATCCAGCGCCAAACACACGCAGAGTTATGAGAACTCGTTAGGTATTTTGTGAATCAACTAAGATGCTCCAGAGCTGTCTCACACTTCTTTCCTTCACACTTCTTTCTCTTTCAAAAGGGCACTCAGTATTATATTTTGCCAACAAACTAAAATCGAATCCATGATATGGCTTTGAGCCTATATAAAACAGCACAAGATTTTAAGAATAGGCATCCAATTTTGCTGGGTGATTTAAAGAAAAGTGTGCACTTTGCTCACGCGATCAGGCATGGTTATATCTGGTGTTTTCTTCCTAAATAAAAGCTTAAGGGTTTATTTCTTGCAAGTGTAGAAATATGACAAAAGTATTTTAATTTTCCTATAGTGTAATGTTGACTAAAATATACTTTTGAAATATTCATTTCACTTATATAGGCTAGTAAATTTATAGGCTATATGGATTTTACATCATAGCAATAATTATATAAATCATTATTACATTATTATAATAATTGTTTGCCATTACCTAAAACACCATTGAATATGTAATGTGAGACTTAGACTAAAAAGATGTTTGAGCCCTCTTTATTGTCCTGGTACAAATCAATTATTTTCTTTGTTCAACGAGCAGTAGGTTGAAGCTCTTAATTTCAAGATCTCTCAAAGAGCACAGAGATTGATGCATTTAACCTTAAAATGTACAAAATTTTCAGAAGCGGGGGAGCATGCCCCCGAACCCCCCTAGAGGAACAGAGTCCACCCAACGTAGTTTTACAAATTTGTTCATATCTTTAAGGTTTCCTTTTTTTACTGCTGGCTGAGGAACTACCAATGAAAATGAGCTCTTTTAGCTAACTCGGGTACATTTGTCATGGGTGTAAAATGTGGGTGGTGGCATTGGGGCTCATTGGGTGCTCAGGCAGCACCCCTAAAGCTCTGACCCTAAAATCGGCCCTGACCCTACCCCAGACCTAAACCTACCCCTAAACCTACCGTCACCTAACTGACATTAAAGGTAAAGCGTCAGTTGTATGACATCCCAGGATCGTCATGTAACTGACGTTAATGGGGTACCCTAAAAAGAGGGATATTTACTAAATGGTCAAAAGACGTCCAAAGTCGTCAGTTATATGACGTCTTGGGATGAGACTGTGTTACCTCAGCCTGAACTAAACTGAGATCCTCTTCGTGTCAATCAAGACCCATTGGCCACATCTCCTGTTTAGCATAAAAATTGCAGTCAACCTGTAGAGATAGTTTCTCTCATGTTGCTTCACTCTTCAGATTTCTTTTATAGCTATCAGTAGATGCCAGAGTTAAGGTCAACACTCTGTATGTAGACTTTGACCCTGCCCTGATACTAGTCTTTAATCAAACTATATAACCCAGCTCAGCTGCTAGCTAGATACTCCACCTCTTTCCTCTTTCTCTGAACTCTCACTCATGCAGATTAAAACACTTAAGGATCACTTGGAGCTTGTCCTACTTGCATACACTAACTATCCCTCTCTCATTAATTATTCTATAAAAATTACTTAAAGAATACTTTTATACTTAAAGAACATATCTACTTACCTCACTCATTTTGCCTTCAGTAATTCGTCATTTATTTTATATTTCATTCACTGGACCTGCTATCTGTGACAAATTTGTTGAACATCCTGTTGTTTGTGATGGTGGTCTACTAAAGGGGTACAGTTTTTTTCCAGTTAGCCACTGCTGGTAGAAAGATGCAAAAACTTTACCATCTGGTTCATACTAGAATGTGTTTTTGATGACCACCCTGCTGTTTTCTTAGTAGTGGGTACAGCCTACTTTACACATTCTTTCTTTGATTTTTCTTTATAGTGTGAAAAATGTGGAGCATATTGATCGGAATGCCATATTTCTTGTGCTTGGCTGAGTTTGGATTGTACCAAGTATCATTTGTCCCCAGACAGACCACCCAGACACAAAGGTGACGTCCACCACCAGCTCTTTGTCACTGATGTGGCCAGATTAGATTAGCCTGAATCGGCAGCCATTACCCAGAGTGAAGAGCCACAGCTTCTGAGAGCCAAAGACTGTTGAAATACAGCGTGTGTTCAAGCATTTTCCGATTTGTTCTTTTGTTCAATGTAAGCTTTGTGTTTTGTACAGGCTGCCCATGACACATGCTTTCTGGGGCAGAGCATATGCATTCCAGGTGCTCTCACTCAAAGGAAAGTTGAGTTTCTTTCCACAATAGTTCTTGTAATATTATACATCCTGGTAATTGTCTGTTTTTCAGAAAATTTAAGATGTTATGACCGCTTGTAATTCAGGTACAGTGCAAGCAATACAAGGGGGTTGAAGGCTGCCATTGTGCAATAAAGGATGTTCTGACATTGTACCCTGCAGGCCAATTATTTGATAAAGCTAACCAACATATCACTCAGCTACACCTTTGGAGGCAGCATTTCAGAGCAGTCAAGCTATTGATGCCAGTATCGTTGTGTCTCCATCCTTTTTTTCTCTCATTCTAATCACTGTAACTAGGCCACAGGACACTTTGTATCCCTTCCTGCAATTAAAATCGTCTCAACATGTTCAACAAAAGCCAAAAGTAAAAAAAAAAAAAAAAAAAAAAAAATTATCAAATTAAAAGTCTATGCAAAGGTAAAAGCAGATACTTTTATTGGTGCTTTATAGCAAGCTGGCTTGAACCATCTTGCTTTTTAATTTACATTTAGATCATATTAAACACTGCCTGTGCACTCCTCGTGGCATTTGCTACATTGAAGTAATTGAGATGATTGTCCTTTGACTAAGCATTTTCTCTTTTATCCTGTCAGAGACATGTTTTCTGTTGTCTGCCATACACTTTAGTGTAGGATTACCTGTAACTGGAATCGCTTTTTCTCTGGGGCATATATAATGTTCTTTTTTTTTTAGTCTGTAAGAAAAAAGCCACTTTAAGAACCGCAGATGATATTACCGGCAGGATGTTGTCCTCATATGCTGAGCACAGTATTATCTAGCTGTGGCGTGAGTTTCATTTGAACATTGATGTGAGACATGTCTAGGAGTAGACCAACACTCGTTTTTAGTTTAATTTCTGTTAGATGTTTGGTTGTTTGTCACACTTGTATGGTTTATGAATTTAAATAGTAACACGTTACAATAAGTTAACATTCGTTAACTACATATGGTTTCATTTGTTAATGTTTATGTATTAACTAACATGAACTAACTCAATACATTTGTTACAGTATTTATTAATCTTAAATAAAAACATTTTCAGCTTTTCATTGTTCATTCCTGTTAGTTTTCATTGCATTAACTAATGTTAACAAATAAAACTTTTGATTTTAATAATAATAAATGTTGAAATTAACATTATTAAAGATTATTAAATGCTTTATTAAAAGTACAGTTCATTTTTAGTTCGTTAATGTAGTATGTGGACTAATGAAACCTCATTGTGTTACCGTTAAAATATATATATATTTTTTGGCTTGTTCATAAATTTTAGCGCTATATTTTGTATGTACTAAATTTTAATAATTTGCAATAATGTTTAGATATAGATGCTGTGATAAGATTGTTTCTTACAGGGGATAGTGAACCCAAAAATGAAAATTAATTTACTCACCCTCATTTCATTCTGTGGGTGTCTGTTGTTTTGGACTGACTTACAAAAAAGTTAAAAAAATTATTTCAAAACTTCTAGTGTGTTCTGGCGAAGAAGAAAATACAAACAGGTTTAGAATGACATGATGGTGAGTAAATTATGACATTTTAATTTTTCATCAGACAAAGTGGATACAAGGTGCTTTATGTGCTGTGATAGAATGCAGGTACTAGAATGACTCAAATAATCCGTCAGTATTTTTTTTAAATACTTGTATTCAGCAAGGGTGAATTTGAATGACTTTAATGACTTTTACATTGTTAGAATATATATATATATATATATATATATAAAAATGCTGTTCAGTTGAACTTTCTATTCATCAAATAATCCTGAAAAATGTATCACGTTTTCTACAAAAACATTAAGGAGCACCAACTGTTGGTAATAGTATAAAATGTTTCCTGAGGATCATGTGACCCTAAAGACTGAAAGCTGAAAATTCAACTTTTCAAGTACAGGGATAAATTACATTTTAAAACATAGTAAAATAAATAAATAAACAAACATATATATATATATATATATATATATATATGTTACAATATACAATATACTGTATAAATATACTGTATAATTGTAATTATATATATATATATAAATTACAATTATACAGTAAAAACAGTAAAATATTATTACAACTTTATATATATATATATATATATGTAAGCAATAAGGTTCGAGAGGCTGTGCTGTATCGTGAATAAGTAACTCCGCTTTCGCGTCGTGCCTAACAACGCCCTTGAGCCGTTACTTATTCACGATACAGCACTTGCCTTGAGTATCTTATTGCTTTTATAAAACGGTTGCCACACAATATTTAAGTAAAAAACAATGTTAGTGCAACTTTCTTGAAGTAAAATCACTAAAAGCCTACCTTCCGCTGGAAAAAATAGTCCCCGAGTGTGAACAGCAACAACGTTCCAATGTGTAAAATGCATGAAAGCTCAAATAAAAACAACATAGAACCGCAGTGTTGCGCAGCGAATCAATAGAACCGTTGGGTGAAGGCGGCTCGTAGCCGATGTTTTATCGTGAATAAAGCAAAGCTCTTGGCCAATCAGAATCAAGGATTCGAAACGACCGTTTATATATATATATATGTATATATATATATATATATATATATATATATATATATATATAAAAGTTGTAATAATATTTTACTGTTTTTACTGTATAATTGTAATTTGTAATATGTAATGTATCCCTGTAATGGAAAAGTTACATTTTCAGCTTTCAGTCTTTAGTGTCACATGATCCTCAGGAAACATGTTATACTTTTACAACAGTGGTGCTGCTTGCCTGCCAGTCAAGCTCTTTTTCTTTTTGAACTTTGCTCTAAATGAACTGGCTGAAGTAGTGATACCCATAATTAACTGGCTAGAGGTTATCCAGCACATCCTGCCTTGGCGGCCTGCGGCCCGCGCTCGCGGCTCTCTCCACGCTGAGTCCTGGGTTGAGTCTGCTGCAGAGGCCCAGCAGGAGCAGGAGAAGCGGCAGGGGTACACTTTCGGTGATGAGCAGGCGGGGTGGAGGCAGCGGCCTCCGCCGGGGCAGGGTGTGGTCAATATCGCTTGTTCGTCAAGTTCAGTGCTATTCGCTACACCTCGATGTTGAGCAAATGCACTCCTTTCATGCGTGCAGACATCGCAGTCATACTGGCGATGGACGTGATGGTGCCCAACCGATATGAAGGCAGGCTTTTTTAGCCCATACTTCATTGTACCTAAGATAGGTGGTGGGTTACGGCCATCTTGGACCTCTGACTCTTGTAACAGTCCCTTTTCTTAAGCCTCCATTCAAGTTGCTAACGGAGATGCATTTTTGAGTGCTCCATCCCCAAGGTTGGTCTGCAGCCTTTGACCTGAAGGACATGTACTTCAGATCTCTATCCTTCTGCACCACAGGCCATGTCTGTGTTCTTGCGATTTGAAGTATCAGTAAAAAGTCCTACCCTTCGAGTGCTCCATAGCCAATTGGGTCTTTAGGTGAACTTGGAAAGTGTAAACTAGCCCTCAGGCTAATGATCTCTTTGCTAGTATGAAGATGCCACATACCTCGACACAGAAAGACTCCGGCCACAGCTGGCCCCGCAGAAATGTGTTCCTCAGTGAGCCTTCTTGCACAAAACTGTGTTTAAGTCAGCGAGGAGATGTAGTAGTTCTTGCTATTTGCCCTTTATTGGCCCAACTGTAACTCTCCTCTCGACAGCAATTCCTTACTCCCTTCCACTGAGTACATTCTCAGGGATGGGGCATGATGGCACCTGTGTCCTTGGGAAGTTCCACTGGTTCTAAATATAACAGGACGCAGAGGTTCTGGTTACTACCGCAAGAAAATGTTATGCCGTAGAGACCATCACTTTCTGTGAGAGCACCCTCTCGAAATTGGGAATTCCCTCCTTAGAAGTGGAACCTATTTGTTGAATTAAGTCTTCTCTCCATGAGGAGATCCTGAAGGTGTTTGATCACTTCAGTGCTTCTTTACTGCTAGTAGGTTGGAGTGAGGGCTGTCTTCTCCACCTCAAAATGTTGTTGCCTCTGTATTGACGCACATCATGACGCAATGGATACAAATCCGTGAGAAGCACGTCTTGATCGTCAGGCTCCTGAGGAAGCAAGGAGGCTGAATCCACCTTTACCCTCTTGAGACTATCTCTGGTGCTACTGCACTGCAGAGACCTCCCTTGAAACCCTGCAGGCAGTACCGCCCCCTCTTTACCCTCTTGAGAGCTTATCTCTGGTGCTACTGCACTCCAGAGACCTCCCTTGAGCCCTGCAAAAATCCTGTTTTTAGAGCAACAGTTGTCCCGCTTGCTTGGTCTCTATCTAGAGGGTAGGGACTTGCACGCATTTTCAATCAACAAATTGTGCCTGGAATCTGAACCGGCTACTCTTATGATATCTGGATACTGAATGAGCCCAAGGTTCCTACCTCATCTACAGGTCCAGGTGGTGAGCCTGCAAGCGCTGCCCCGGAGGAGTCAAGACCCAGCCCTGGCTTTTCTCCGTCCGTCCGCTCCATTGTAATTATTACGTGCTCAGAATGCAAAGCCTGGATCTCAGACCAGCTCTTGTCTGTCACGAGACCAGCAGAAGGGAAGGCTGTTTCCAAGCAGAGGTTGGCCCGGTGGATAGTGCTTGTCTTCTTGGCTATTTGCCAACAGCAAATAGTGGTTAAATCTTCCCCCTGTCATAGGCCGGAGCCACCCCCGGTCATCCGTCCAGCCACCCCTGTCCACATACGTGTATTCTCCAAGTTATCTTTCGTCAAGATGTGATCGATAAATGATCGATTGATCGATAAATGTTTGATAAATCTTCGGTTAACGAGCTTTGGTTGTAGGTTAGGGATAAAGAAAAACTAAATGAACATCCCCTATTCTTAAGAGATTGTTATTCTGAAAACCTTCTGCCATTGATATATTTCTGCAACAGGGGGTTTAAATCCTGTTTTACCACCTCTTAACACACACATTCATACACACTCAGTGGGGAACATTTAGTGCAACATACATCCGGGCCTCAGGGTCTCTTTTTTTCCCAACAACTAAAATGTTCCTTTTTTAAGTTTCAATCATCTTCAGGGCAGAAAAATACCTTTTTGATGAATGCAGCCAAATCAGATGGCTTTGTTCCATTTGTGTCACCCTGGCCTCCAGCCCTCATAGGTTATCCTTTTCTCATCTCAGGGCTGTGTACACAAACCCTTTTGTGGAATCCATTTTGAGTGTGAATAAATGGCAGGCAGCTCTAATGTTCGTTGCATGAATCAGATCCTCACATTTTTTTGTTTGTTTTTTTGCACTAATAGGCTCTTTTTTATGTTGAAGATGTGAATTACCACAATGGCCATATAAAGGGTGCTTCCTAAAATTAATTTTGTTCCTTCTCCCTTCTCTAATGATGACAGTGCTAAATGAATTTAAGCCTCATGTTAGCTACATATGTAGTCTCTTACACTAAGGGTTTTCAAACTTTACAGACCCAGGGACCACCAGCCAGACTCTAAGCCAACCCAGAGGCCTCCAGTATTTTAAAACCTAGATTTTCTTCAGTAATACATATGTTAAACTTTAAGAACATCAAAATATAATATGTTGAAAATATCATGTACATATTTAGAAATACCGTAATAAGAAATGATCAAGATCTATGTTTCATGTGAGTATTTGGGTCAGCTTGGCTCGCTCGGCTCTTCAGCAAAAAAGCAACTAGTGCATACATCCACTTTGGTATTTATACATGCGCCACAGGGATGGAGTGTGCAATGCAAGTCATGCACGCCAAATTCCAGTGGCTCGTTCAATAGTACTCAAAGATGACTGACTCCCTGGCATGATCTCATTCAGTCGACATCGACTGCGTCCTGCCGTTTCCTCTTTCAGGGAACGGTGGGTTGCACATGCAACCAGGACGTTACTCATCGTACACACAGATTCCTAAAAAGCCATACATGCTCCGTCAGTCGTTCGCACATTGTGTATGTCAGTGTCAGATGTGACGCTCAGTGGTCCGCACTGACTCTATGAGTGGGAGGGATGTGTTGGACATCAGGCATGGATTCATTCTTTGAAATAATTGCTTTTGTCTCTATAATTATAGATTGTTTAACTGAGCTCTTACCAGTCTAGGTAAGTGAATGCAAAATAAAAACATTTATACTTTCAAATAAATTTGTAATTCGTTTGTAGTATTTCATGGAGAAATTATTATTATTATACTTGGTAGACACTGAAATTTTTTATTTATTTATTTGATTTATTTTATTTGCTGTTGTGTAATGATTAGTATAATCATTTTATTATATTGTTTTTGAATTTGAATTTTTGATATTTGAATTAAGGGTTCTGAACAATAGTAGATAGCAGAACTACTAATTTATACATTTCATAATTTTGATATGATTTAAATTTATGAAAAGCAGTACAATATTGTTATTATATTTGTTCAAAAGGAAAAGTGAAAACTTAGACACTTTCTGAGACACTTTCTGATCATTTGGTTTTGTTTAAAAATATGTACCAAAAATATGGGGGGGTTGACCATATTGACTTTAAAGACTTCAGAATTAATGGAAATCACCCAGAAGTAATATGTGATATAGAAACCAGGAACAAAACATTTGAAATGCATTTCAGGTAAGGAAAGTGCTGTGGTTTTGTTGGTGTCCTGATAAGAGAGGCTGGTCAGCTTTGATTCTCTATAAACAAAGAAATTGTGAAAATCATGACTGCTGTTTAACACCAGCAACAATTTTCCTCATCTCGGTCCTGTTCTATAAATACGCACTTGATGGAACCATGAGGAGTATGTTGTGATTTTTATCAGGATGAATCTATGAAATTTAGTCAGCACTGTCGTAGTTTCAAAGAGCTGGAGCGTGCTGCCAGATTTCAAGTTATTTAGAGTAATTCAGCAGATGTCAGAATGCTGAGAGCCCTTTTGCATTGAGTCGTGCTCTAAGATGAGCACACAGCCAAGTAAGTCTCTCTCTGTAATTAAGATATTTTCCGAAAAGGTATTTTGGCAGCCATTTTCAAATGAGGTCATTGTTCAATAATAATAAAAAAAATCTCAAATAGGTCAGGCAAGCCAATGGAAATACGGGAAATAGAGCATTGCGTAATCCAGTCAATCATGTCTATCATACAATTACCATTAACACCACATCCACATTAAAAGCAACATTCATTGCTGTTTCCTACCACTGCCAAATGCCTATAACAAAGCCTTGGTAGTTTTGTCACATTCAAAAGATGTCCTTTTGTTGACTCGTGTTAAAAAGCTGCAAGGTAGAAGTGTCATTATGAAGGTAGACAAAGGTGTCGAAGCTCATCAGAGTATTAAAAGTAGAAGCGTAATGTTGAATTTATTTCTGTATATCTGCACCTATATCTCACAATTGTGTGTGCTATAGGTATGTATAAAATAGGGGTGTGCACAAATAGTTGAAAAGAGCTGAGTTCAATCTTTAAATGTTATATATATATATATATATTTTTTTATATATATATATATATATATATATATATATATATATATATATATATATATATATATGTCTTGTAATATTATATTATTGTAAATATTATTCACATTTTGCTTAATGTTGTTTTGCTGGCCGCAAATGCGATGAATCCATAATAAATCCTAAGCATGCAAATTAAATGCATTGGGTGGCGCTTTGGAGCATGTAAACAATTTGATTGTATTTGATCAAAGAATGTTGTTGTTTGCCTTTAGTTGGGAATTACTTTGATCAAAATGATCTTACAAAATGGAATTACTTTTGATCAAATTAATCATTGTCGGGTGAAACTGAGTTATCTCTTACAATTACAAAGGCAGAGGTTGATGACGCAGTGATAAGCGGAATGATGGGACTTGCTGTCGTGCTGATGGATCTTAAAATGTTTATGGATGAGTGAAAACATTTGTGTTTTTTAACATGACTGTGGTATGAAGCAGATCACAATTGCTAATAAGAGACAGATATCAGCACGAGTCCTGCAAATTATAAGGAATAAGTATATATTTAATTCTACCAAACTCCCCGTAAGTGCTGAATCACTACTCGCACATGTCAGTTTATTTGGCGAAATTAACTTTTGAGGTAACATTGATTTGTTTTATGTACATTTGCTCACCTGTCTTATAAAGTACATGTCAGAGCAGAGTCCCTGTCAAATCATGACTCGTGAAGTTCTGTCATGTCCAAGTTATTTGCGGATGCGGCGCTCTCGGCATCTCAAAAGCGCCACGCTGATAATGATCCTCGTTTTAGTTTGCCATGATCCATAATGTTTTAACGAAACAACAACAGCATGCCACAGGACGTTATACATTATGCTGTTGTCCACATCTGTCACCATGGTTACTATGGCAGTACAAGCGGAAACCAGGGATAACGTGGATATTATGTCATTGACAGGTAACAAGTGAAAGGGATGGGCACTTTTTGAAATTGTGAATTTCTCTGAATTTACAAATTTGGAAACATTTAGGAAAATGGAAGTACAGAACAGAAACACAAAGAGATGTAAGAAACGTCTAGGTTACTAATGTAGCCACAGTTCCCTGAGGCATTCCCTGATGACTGAAAAATTGGGATCCTATCAAAATGCTGCAATTGCTGCCCTTCTTAGCACCAAATGTAAGCCGCCTAATCCCCCACACCTGCTGGGGTGGAGAAAGAACAGACTTTAATGCAGAGAGTTAATCACTGCTGTTCCTGAAGGTCTTGAAGCTATGCGTGTGGTCTCACGTAGCAAGCGCAAAGTGCTAACAAGACAAAGAAGAGCGAGGGCTGGGTCTACCTCCTCTGGGGCCAGTGCTTACAGATTCACCACCTTATCCGTGAAGGAGGTGGTAGGAACCTTGGGCATATATCCGAAACCAGGATCTCAGGATCACGTGAGGCTTGTCAGCCCGAATTCCAGGCACGGTTTGTCTACCGAAAGTGCCTGCTGGTGCCTACCCTCTTGATAGAGGCACACAGTCCGAAGCTCCACTGACTGCAGCAGCTTGAAGGGCTTTCTCTGCAAAGCTGACTGGGCAAAGGAGAGGTCCCCAGAAGGTACAAAGTGAGGGTGGGGAGGATTCAGCTTCCTCACGCCACTCAGGAACCTGATGATCAGGTTGTGCTTTCCTACAGACTTACTGTAATATCTACTGCATAGTGAAGTGCATTGATATCGACAACGGTACACTTTCAGGATGGAGGGAGACAGCACTTCTGGTGGTATTGTTGGAGAGAACACCATTCGACAGAACCGTTTCCACTTCAAAGCATTAAGCCCTCCGCATCCCATTCAGAGATCACATGTTAAGGTTCCAGTGGTCATGACTCAGGTGCCATAAGGTCCCCGTCTCTGAGAAAGCAGGTCCTTCCTCAGACGAATTTGCTAAGGAGGGACTTTCGTGAGGAGCATCAGTTCTCGGAACCAGGTCTGGTTGGGCCAGTACGGTGCAACTAACAAGACCTGCTCCTTCGTCCTCCCTGACCTTGCACAGTGTCTGTGCTTGTAGGTTCACTGGAGAAGCGCATACTAGCGTCAGGCCCCCGAGACCAGCTGTGTGCCTCCCTTTTGTTTGATGTACGCAATGGCCATAGTATTTAAGTCTGAAGGACTTTTTAAATCGCTTAATTATAAGCTTGTTCAGAAATGGTGACAAAAGCATAATGATTAAAAAATAGTGTCTTTCTTGTTAAAGTTCATTTAAATAAATGGTTAATCCTTTTTATGAGCCCAAATATTTGAATATTTATTAGCCCAAATATGCTCATCCCTACTTTAAATCTCACGAACTGCAACTTCATATCTCAGTTGAAATGTTTACAGTTATCTTGCAATTGCAATCTTACAGTTTGGGTAATACTTTACAAAAATGTCTCATTTGTTTACATTAGTTAATTAGTAATTAGTTATATTAACTAACATGGACTAACCATAATCATTTGCTAATCTTTGTTAACGTTATTTAACAAAAATACAGACTTTGTTCATGTTAGTTCACGGTGCATTCACTAATTTGAACAAATACAACTTTTTGTTTTAATAATGTCCATCCATCTTCTTCTGCATTCCGGGGCCGGGTCGCAGGGGCAGCAGTCTAAGCTGAGATGCCCAGAATTCCCTCTCCCTAGACACTTCCTCCAGCACTTCTGGGGGACACTCGAGGCATTCCCAGGCCAGCCGGAAGACATGGTCCTTCAAAGACATGGTCCTGGGTCTTCCCTGGGTCTCCTCCCAGTGGAACATGCCCGGAACACCTTTCCAGGAAGGTGCACAGGAGGCTTTCGGAACAGATGCCCGAGCCACCTTAGCTTACCTCTTGATGTGGAGGAGCAGCGGCTCTACACTGAGCTCCTCCTGAGTGACCAAGTTTCTCACCCCATCTCTAAGGGATCGCCCAGCCCCTCTGTGGAGACAGCTCATTTCGGGCCGCCGTGTACGGGATCTTGACCTTTCGGTAATGACCCAAAGCTCAGCTCTTCACCACAACAGACCGGTGCATCGACTGCATTACTGCTGAAGCTGCACCGATCCGTCTGTCAATCTCCCGTTCCATCCTTCCCTCTGTCGTGAACTAAACCCCAAGATACTTAAACTCCTCCACTTGAAGCAGGATCTCTCCACCAACCTAAAGTGGGCAAGCCACCCTTTTCCGACTGAAGACCATGGCCTTGGATTTGGAGATGCTGATTCTCATCCCAGCCACTTCACACTCAGCTGCAAAGCGTCCCAGTGCATGCTGAAGGTCTTGGTCTAAAGGGGCCAACACACATCAACAACATCATCCACAAAGAGCTGAGACAAAACTCACATGGTCCCGAAAACGTACACCCTTAAATTTATAATTTTCCATAAAAATAATGAACAGAACCAGCGAAAAAAGGCAGCCCTGCCAGTCTAACATGCACTGGGAAGAAGTCTGTCTTACTGTCGGCAATGTGAACCAAGCTCCAGCTTCAGTCATACAGGGACCGGACAGCCCTTAGCAAACGACCCAGGACCCAGGACCCCTTCACAGGCCCCCGCGAGGGACACAGTCGAATGCCCTCTCCAAATCCACAAAGCCCATGTGGATTGATTGGGCAAACTCCTATGAACCCTCCAGCACCCTGTAGAGGGTGTAGAGCTGGTCCAGTGTTCCACGGCCTGGACAAAAACCACACTGTTCCTCTTGAATCCGAAGGTTCCACAATCGGCCGTTTTCTCCTCTCCAGTACCCTGGCATCGACTTTCCCAGGGATGCTGAGAAGTGTGATCCCCCTGTAGTTGGAACACACCCTCTGGTCCCCATCTTAAAAAGAGGGACCACCACCCCAGTCTGCCATCCCAGAGGCACTGTCCCTGACTGCCACGCGATGCTGCAGAGGCGTGTCAGCCAAGACAGCCCCACAACATCCAGAGACTTGAGGTACTCAGGGCAGATCTCATTTACCTCCAGTGCCTTGTTACCGAGGAAGTTTCTCGACTACCTCAGTGACCACATCCCCAGCTGAGGTCAACAGCCGCCATCTCCACTATAAACAGCATTGGTAGGGCACTGCTTTCCTCTTCTGAGGCGCCGGATAGTTTGCCAGAATCTCTTCGAGGCCAGCCGATAGGCCTTCTCCATGGACTCCTCCCCGAACTCCTCCCATGCCTCGAGATTTTGCCTCCACAACCACCGGGGCTGCAGTCCTCTTGTCCTGCCGTACCAGTCAGCTGCCTCAGGAGTCCCACAAACCAACCAGGCCCAATAGGACTCACTTCCGACCCGTAGGTGCAGGGAAACTACCCTCTCATTCACCGGGGTAAACTCCAACACATGGCGGCTGAGCTGGCAAACCCACAAAGCAAACCCACACTAGCCCATCGCCTCTCACCATGGGCAACTCCAGAGTGGTGAAGAGTCCATCCTCTCTCAAGGAGTGTGGTTCCAGAGCCCAAGCCATGCGTAGAGGCTGATCCCGACTATCTCTCAGTCAGAACCTCTCAACCTCATGCACAATCTCAGGCTCTTTCCCTGCCAGCAAGGTGACGTTCCATGTCCCTAAAGATAGTTTCCGTTTCCAGGGATCGGGTTGTCGAGGCCCGCCGCCTTTGACTGCCGCCCGATCCTCTCAGCACAGGCCCCTTACGGTCCCTCCTGCAGGTGGCGAGACCACAGGATGACGGCCCCACGTCACTCCTTCAGGCTAAGCCCGGCCGGACCCTGTGGGGGAGGCCCGGCCACCAGGTGCTCATATACGAGCCCCAACCCCAGGTCTTTTAAAAATGTATTTAAGTAAATGTTGAAATTAACATTAACAAAGATTAATGTATGCTGTAGAAGTGCAGTTCATATTTAGTTCATGTTAACTAATGAAACCTTATTGTAAAGTGTTACCAACATTTCTAAATGCATTGTGACAAATTCTTTTTTGTGAATGATTCATCCATGCATGTTTCATTTTTAAAAAATAGTTTTGCGCTTGTTATTTTTAATCAAAATGTCAACTTGATCTATCAGTGAAAACGTACACCCTTTGGTGGCAATCCCTGAGTTTTCCAATCATTCAGTCCTCTTTAAACCCTGTTCCTTTCTTACCATCAACTTCAAGCTTCAAGCTCACATTAAGATCTGCTTCCAGCCAATCAACAACCAATGGATAGACCAAAGTCCCTATGTTGCTTCTCCTCTGGCTGTACTGTTTCCAAAATGTAGTAAATAATTAAGAGTCAAAAATGAAAATTCTGTTGTCATTTTGTTTCAAACCTGTCGAAAAAAAGAACATTTTGTTTTTGTCCACAAATCAGAAGTCAGTGGTGTCCAGGGTTGTTTTTGAGACAAAAACAATTAAAGAATTATTAAAATATATTATTTTGTTTTTCACTGAAAAGAAAGAAAGTCATACAGGTTTGGAACAACATGAGGTTGAGTAAATAATGACAGAATTTTTATTTTTGGGTGAACAATCCCTTTACAGTTGTTATAATACATGCTAAGTAAAATATGTCATGTTAATCATTTCACTGAATTTAAAACCTTTACAGTTTGTACATTTTGTTGAAGGTTAATTTAATCAGTTTTCTTGGATCCTGTACCCAGTTTATTATATATATTTATGAGTATATTTAAAACACATTCACATTCACATGCATGTGCAAGAGCAAATTTCCTGTTTTAGCCACTTCAGATGTTTGTATGTTTTAATAAGGTGTTAGACTCTTAAATGTGTAAGGTCTACTACCAACATGACTGCATGCAGTTTAAGCTACCGCATAACCGTTCGATGTCTTTTATAGAAACCTTTGTGGCAGTTCAACATGACATTCATTTTACCATACTCAGTAGTTCTATGCATGAATTTGAGAGATTTTCCATTTAATTCCATTTTATGTTTGACTCAATAAAGGTGCTGCTCATCACTCAAAGATCAGATAAGAGTGATCAAATGAGCCTATTTCACCATGTTTTGGCAGAAGTGATGTGATTAAAGAGGCATTAAGACTACGTCTAAGTCCCAGCTGGTTGTTCATTAAATGTGACGTTCATATGTGTTTGCTTGCATCTAAAACTTTACTTGGTTGAGGGGAAGTAGTGGTTTTAAGAGGTGTCTTAACACATTAATTTAAAGGTACTGTACATAAATGTTGTGCCCATAAGAACAAAGGGTGTCAACAGGCAGGTTCTAGCAAGCGTGCGTAGTGTCCTGAGTTTTACACGTATACTTCCTCTAAATACAGGATAACAGCTCTACTGTAGATACAAATATAGTGTGTGATGACATACACATAATATGTTCATGCACACCCTCAATTCATGCTCAGAGTCAAGTGCCTATTAAACACCATTTGCTTCCCCTCAATACAATAACATCTTAAGACAGCCCCTGTTGGGTGAGAGAACAGGCATTTTGCATGTAGACTGATGGGTCTGTACTTCCTTTTTGAAAGTGGGACATCCAGAAATCCACTGTCTCGTGTTTTCTTAGTCAACACAAGTGGAGATAATAATGCAAGATTTTGGGGTTGGGCCGTTCACAAACTTAACAGTCATGGATAGCCAAGGTGCGTTATTTCTACATTGTCTTCTAGTGAGTTAACTTACTACCTCTAGAAGACATGTCTCTTATGTTTACCATGGCTGCATTAATTTGACCAAAATACAGTAAAACATCTGTGCTGCTTAATATTTTTTGAGAAAACTGATGCTCTTATTGACCTCAAACTTTTGAACTTTTGTAGATTACATCACTGATTATAGACATGCTAACTAGAACAATATAATGTCAAAAACACTACTTCATCAAGACTTGAGTGAATACATTAATAAGAAACCAAGTTTTTTTTATTAGGTATAAACAGTTGACAGTGTGACTTACATTGGATAAAAGGATGGAGAAATTTGTACACAAATAGGTCTTTATTGTACATCCTTTTTTATGCCATGCGGATTTAAACATATGTTTTTCTTAAAGGTGCATTGTGTAAAAAAGTTGAGTATCTATTAATAGAAATGCAATATGAAGTCATCTTTCTACCGTAGCCAAACGCAAACAAACAGCGCTACAGAACGCGTTTCATCACTACCTTGAAAGAGAAGCAGCAGAACGCTGGAACCTACCCATAAACTCTGTGAGTATAGTGACTTTTCCCTTGTGAGTGGTGTAAAATATGTAGTTGGGATTGTTTCATGTAACTTAGTTCTCCCTCGCTTTGTTATGGGTTTTTATTATGTGGGGATAAATGTGCTGTTACATTCGTGAGACAGCTGATTAGTACTCATGTTATTGCCCGCAAAACAGTATGTTACAGGAATCACTAACCTGTCGATCTTGCAAGAGATCTAAGTCGAGACTTTTTGCCGCGCACACCTTTTAGACTCATGCGGACGTGTCGAGTTTAAACAAGGCTTTAAGCTTTAACCAGTTCAGTACTGTCCACAGTAACAGTTTTAGCCAGCTAAACTTTTACTACCCTGTTAGAAAAATATATTGCTGCATAGTTTTATGTGATTCTTCTCCCTCGCTGTATTATGGGTTTGCTACGTGGGGAGAAATGTGCTGCTGGTTATTTTTGTGAGACAATCAGCTGATTACTATTATTATATTAAATTATATTTAAACCCTTGATCCTCACCTGACTATGGCTTTGTAAACTTTATCCATGATGTGGTTTATAATGGACTGTGGTACAGAAACAGTGACAATGTTACACACTCTTGGCTTACTCTGTCTATTCTCTGCTGTCTCAGGCGACGAGATGTTTGTCCTGTTTTAGCAACCGTAGCTTCTTCGAAAGGCAGGGGTGAGTAGTGGGCTGAGCCCTTAGTGCAAACCTGGTGCAAACTCCAACTGAACCGCTAGATGTTGCTAAAAATCACAAACTGCACCTTTAATTTATTTTTTAATTGCAAAATTATCTATTATTTAATGTTTTTTTTGCAAGATCTTCTTATCATCATGATAATGTTATCTAAGATTTTGTATGAGCAAGGATGTAGGGGTGTAACTTCATGTTATGATACTATTATACAATTATTATAAGACATTTGTTAAAAAGTTAACAAGATGTACTTTAACATAATGGATCAGGTGCTTTCTTAGCTTGTTTTCTTACTGCTGTCATTTTTGTTGTGTGTTTATTTTGTGACAGGAAAGTGTACAGCACATTATTCACATATTGATTAAGTTTTCTCAGCAGTGTGGATGGCATCAGGGTTCGCTATATCGCCTGCAAAAGTACTTCAACTCATCACCCTGTCTCTCTCCACCAATAAGCTGGTGTGTGGTGGGCGTTCTGTTGCATCATCCAGGTGGATGCTGCACATTGGCGGTGGTTGAGGAGATTCCGCCTTCTTTGTAAAGCGAGTGAGTGCTGAGAAAAGCACTATATAAATGTAATGAATTATTATTATAATTACTTCTTTTTACCTCTAAGCAAGAGAGTGAAAAAGAACTTCACTGGGAACATTTTGGGACAATATTCAGTTAACTAGCAGAGCATTCCTTACGTTTGTTTGTTCAATAAGAGGCGATCTAGCCCTGGAATTTGCTGTTTTTTAAATCAAGTGATCAAAGTGCTCGTTGCCGCAGCGATCAGTGGCGTCAATACAGTGTTCTCTTGTTGCTTGCGCAGTCTTCAGATGGACGCGAGCTTTGGTGCTTTATAGTTTCCTGATTCGATGACGTCACCCGCTATGGCGTTCCGTGCTTCCGCTGATTCCTTACGTGCTTCAGGACGCACTCGTGCAGGGTGTTCCCACAGCGTTATCACGCAGCTCAATTTTCTTCTGAACGGGAACATCGCTGTTCTTCATTAACTTGAACTAACTTGTTCTTGTATCATTAATAAATGTGACGTCGTTCTCAGAAAGGCTATTATTATGTGATTTTTAGGACACCATTGGGGTTGTCCTAAAGTTAAGACAGTTTTTTTGGGATTTTTTGAGGAGTTGGTAGAACGGATTAGGATAAGATTATGCACCTAAGAATAGTCATTTTGTTATAGCTTTTGTCCTAAATGAGGTCCTAACAGAAATTACCATGGTTAACCAACAGATAAGGTAGGATTCTACAGTTAAGATCTTTCTGTAATACGCACCCTGATGTGTACATTTACTCTTAAGTCTAGACTTTATTTTGCAGGTATTTAGTTGCTTGTCAGTCCACCTCTTGGTTAGGTCTTAATGTGGAGGGCACTGGGCAAGCTGTGTGGGCATCTTGCTTTGCTGTTCCCACACGTCTCTGCCGGACACGGATGAACCTTGACCCCTCAAAGTCCTTACCGTGGTGGAAAGAAACTCCATTCAGTCAACAATTTCTATTCAGTGTCGCTCCTGTATTAAAAGCCCGACTCACATTGTGGTCAACGCCTCTCCATTGTCTAACCAGCAGGCGAGGTCAGAAGACTGGCTGCTACAGGCTAGAGCAAGACTTCCGTAAGCCCATTCACATCTGACCTGACCCCCATTCAGTGCTGAGTCATAGGGATAAAACGCTGGGAATCTGGCTTCTCTTCCAGATCTTTTTTTCTATTGGTGTTTTTCTGTTTGAAGAGCAACCAAAGTGACAAATTATATTCTTAAGAGAAGCATTTGTTTCTGTTCGGGCATGGGGATGTTTAAGATGCAAATGCTTTTTTTTATTTTTGAGAGAGAGAGAGAGTGAATGGTTTACCATTTCAAAAGGCATCACCATGGCTGTTTTGTGTAATGCTAATGGCTGGATAAGACTGACTAAGGCTAAAGAGGATGTTAGCTGATGCATTTAATGGTTACATGTAAGTGTAAAATGAATTGAAATAACAACTCTTTACACTACACTATACAATATACACTATGTAACAATGTTTTTATTTAGTTCAGAATTGACTAAATTTAAATAATACATCAATACATCATCAATCCTCTTTTTCAAAACACAAATCCAAATCTCTATTCGTACCGGTGAAATCACAAAGTAAAATGCATTCAAACATGTCCTTGCTTGACAACCACTGATAAACATAATCGGTTTTAATGAGGAGAAAAGATAGCTATGCAAGTGTGGATTTGAACTCAGAATTTCTTGCACGCCAGTCTAAAGTTCTGCCACTGGACCATTACAGCACTTAGGATTTACAGGTCGAATCAGATACGATTTACAGGTCGGACACGGCCTTCGATGCCCACCATAGCGACCCTGGGTAGGTCATTATTTATAAATACAGTAATGTAACGTTAAGTCAACGGCATTCATAAACATGCTGAAAAGCCATTATGCGTGTTGATAGCACGGCAAAATGGAAATACGAATTGGCGTGTCATACATACGCCATTTCATGAGATCAGTCTGCGGTGGGAGTGGCACAGGTTAGTTGTCACAACGAGCGAGAAAGGTTGACAAAGAGCATGATGAATCTCTAACCTCTGGGGCGTCATCCATTTAAAAGAAAAAGCAGAACAGAGGGGAGTCTGCTGGCAAAAATTGTTAGATCATCTTAGTTAATACTCTACATTAACAATGTCCCAATGTCCTTCTGCAAAATGCATACAGTTTTTTGTCTGCTACGGGGCCAAAGGTTTGATAGTGTACCTTTAAGTTTACTCTGATGACTTGAGGGCAAACCCTGGTGGTAGTATGTTTTAACTTAAATCAGGATTTATGGGTCCACATATTCTGCATGTGTTTGGTCTGTGTTTTGGTCTATTTTGGTCTGTCTGTCTATCAGAACTGCGTACCTTCTAGGGAATCCACCAGTCTCAATAGCTTGGTATATGATAAAACTGTGTTTTTGACTGGTGCACAGACATAACAATTTAAAGAAATTTATGTACACGCTGTTTGCGAAATCGGTGCAGATGCAAGTTAAAATTGATGCCATTTTGTTTAGGGATATAGAGTACATGAAGTGACTAATATATTCTGGAAAACAATATGAGCAGGTTGTGATACTTGTGTGGTAATATCTGTCCTACATGATAAAATATGAACCCCATCAGATATGATTTGAGTCACTGAGAAAAATAATAATTCTTCATTACTTTCTTTTGTTCTTGCACTCTTATTCCCTGCACCATCAATATCCATGGGCTCACTTGCTATGTTTTCAATTTACTGAAAACAGTCACCCCATATGCCCCTCCCAACATCCTAATTCTCTGACTTTGTCATCCTTAAGCTGTTGACAAGACTACAGTGAGGTAAGGGTATACAAAGAGAGAGAGAGAGAGAGAGAACTGCATGGAAGCCCAGATTTCAGATTGAGTTCCCAAGACATTAGGTACAGGAAAGGGGCTGGCGCTTAACCTCAGAGTGTTTTAAATCACCTTGAGAGGATCTCTTTGATTCTCTACATGCTGTGTGTGTTGAGAGATGCTTTGTTGTGCTTCTCTCCTGTGGTTCACCTGTCAGTGCTGGGAAGTAAAAGTGGTGGGCCAGCGAAGGAATAGGAGAGAGGGTGATTGTTGTTTTATCTCCTTTCACAGGCCCCTTTAGCCATTGTGTGGTCTGCTGTGCCACCACCCAGACCTCCTCCAACCATCAAGGTAGAGAGGGACTCTTCGGGGCTTGGGCTGGTCTGGAGAAGGTGCGCACAGATGGATTCTGGATGTGATTGCTTAAAGAGGCTGCCACCTCTCCCATTTAAAACCGCACAGCACAGATGTTAGCTATCGGGGTGATTTTCCCAGCTTGTAATGAAATGAGTCACTGTAAATCTGTAGTCCAGACAAGCAGTGTCACAGCCTCTGCTTCCCCATAAATGGTGCTGCGGTTGCTGTCAGCGCAGGGGTTGAGATCCAGTTATTGACCCTGACAATTATTTACTAATACATTTTCCATTGAAAAATGACTTTTGAGCAGATATTGAAGTAGATCATTAAGCTCATGTCGTTGTGTGTTTTGTATGTATACATGTACATGTATGAAAGTCTTTTATGTTTAAATGTTTGTTTAAAAAAACGTACGTCACTGTCAAAAGTTTGGATCAGTAAGGTTGTTTAATGTTTTTAATAGAAGTCTCTGAGAGAAGGCTGCATCTATTTAATTAACAGTAACTGTTTTACATTTTTATACATATTTTGAAATGTAATTTATTCCTGTAATTCCAAAGCTGAAATTGCATATCCATTACTCCAGTCTTTAGTGTCACAAAATCATTTAGAAATCATTAAAATATGCTTATTATTATCAAAGTTGCAAACAGATGTGCCGCTAACTTTTGAGGAAAACGTGACGCATTTATTTTCAGGATTCTTTAGCGAATAGAAAGAAAGAACACCATTTATTGAAAATAGAACTGTCAATTTTGATCAATTTAATGCATCGTTGCTGAATAAATTTTATTAATTAAAATCAGGTATCAAAAAATAATTAAAATGCAGAAAGCGTAGGTTTAGTGTAAGGGGAGAGACTATACAGTTTTGACAGTATAAAAACCACTACGTCCATTTAATGTCCCCATTTAGATAAGTAAACATTGTAAACTTTTAATGTCACCTGCAGTTTTAAATCCAAATGTATACGGTCTATGATAAAATGTATATATATATCATAGACCGTAAAAGACACAGAGAAAACTGAAGCCTGATTATTGCACTTCCTGTCTGATGTCTGAGCGACTGCGCAGTCTCAAAGTGATGACAGTCTGACAGTTGAAAATCTTGTAGCAGCTGTGCCAAGACAAATCTGAATCACCTAATAGGCTATACGCATGCATAAGTTCCGCATTTGACGCAAGGCTGCTCTTCAGTTTCCGGTTGGAGAGATTTAAAGCAGAGGAAAACCGAGGAAAACGGGATTATGGCAGTCTTCAAAATTTACTGTCCTCCCGTCTTTGAAAACAAAACTTTAATACGTTTTGATGTAATGTTATATATAGTTATGTTTATTTAATTTAATAAACAAAGAAGCATAAACAAAATTAGGGGTGTCTGTTTTGTCTGTTTTTGTGACTAAAGTTTCTTTAAGTATAGCCATAGAGTATAAAAACCAATATAAATTCTCGGTATAGCATTGGACTCTATGATCGGCGGAAGTAATCCAGCATCCTTAGACCTTCACCGGAAAATACCGCCGTGCATAGAGCCCATTCCTCAAAAACTTTGTTGAAATATTTTGTCCCATTGCTTTTATGGACTCTCTATTTATGGGCTTCTACCTTGACTTTGTGCCTTCATGTCTCCCCGATTGCCTCATAGACAGTAAAAGTTTGCCTGCGAGCTTCTCCTCCTGTCTATACGGTAATGTTTTCTATTGTGCCACAGAAAGTTCCGTGGGTATGACACAATCTTTGGCCTATTTTTACAAAAACGGCTTCTACTGGGCCATAACGTAAGATACAAAGTAATGGAGCATTTTATACATTGTTGTGTTTCATTATAAATAAATAATGGACAAATGAAGTCTTTGGATGCCTCATATGTAAAGTTATTCGCTGTCAAAGTGACGCCAAAATGAATTAGAGTCAATGGGATAACGGGGATAATAATTGATTTATTAACTTAAAATAATTAAGCAGAGGCAGGGATACATTGACCAGAAAAGGGGAAATCCCACGCACCAACCGACCCCTAACCCCCAAAATGCACCCTGTATGTATATATTTATATACCTGTATATATTTCAATATTTATTATTTAAATGTCAGCCTTATGTGAAAAAGCTAGACAATTTGCGTGTTCAAGCAGAGGAATCTGCATCCTATTGGCATCACACTTTTTCTGAATCACTACAGAAAACAGCCCCTGATTCACAAAACATGCTTCCATACAATTAGGTTATTTGCAATTTACCCCGCACCAAAAATATGTGACACTCAGAACCTAGGCTGGAGTTTAAACTGTACATAAAAGGCATTATATATGATTTGGCACTGCAGAAGTGTCACTGATGCTTCCTCAAAAATGTTGGGTTTATGATGTCCCTCAATGGAATCTGTATTGTTTTATGGACAGTATGACACTTCACCTACCACATCATGGTGGTCTCCCATACATATTTTGGAGCAAGTTAAATCTGGTAGTTCACTAAAACAACAGCCAGTGGCTTTGGTAATCATTCAATCCCAGTAAAAAAAAAAAAAAAGCATAAATACAAACATTAGGGATTGTAAAAATAAAGAAAGAAAGGTCAAGCTCTTCTCTGTCCAAATGGGAATATATCTGAGACATCTTTTATATGCATTTGTAGTTGCTGCTTATATGGAAAGTACATTATCACAGTCCCTGGGCCTTAAGTGCAATAGCATTGTTCTGAAACCTTGGAAAGGACCACGGTAAGTGTCCCTGTGCCGTCTGGATTTATGATCCTCTTGAGGATGGCTCTGATCTGGCACTGGTCATTTGGCTTTTAGAAGAGTGAAGAGAGAATCGGTCTGCTTTGAACTTTCACAAGGCTGTGCTTTTTGGGGAGCTGCTCTCCCATATGAGCGGCACAAGACAGTAAATCTCTAGCCTGTACGGCACAGCACTGCTTAAAGTCTTCATTTGTTGCCCTGCAAGACCTTGGCGGTGTTCCAGTGAAGCATTGGGCTTATTGATCTTGGCTAGGGCTGCTCACTTTCCTCACTGGGATTTTGGGATCTACCTTAGCATCAATGCAAATTTATAGGGACTCTTACTTCACCGCTCACGGCCAACCTCTTGGCCATTTCACCAAACAGTGCACACTGTATATTTTACTACGCAAGCCCATTTTTACTAACCTCCCAGAAATAATTAATTCCCCTTGTCTGAAAATGCTTTCTTTCCTCAAATAAAATGTCAAATGAGTAGTGTACCTAAATATGCAGTATTATTGAAAGTTTTAAAGAGCACAAAAATACCCAGGTGACCTTCTCCATTCTCCAGGATTCTAAAGTGGCCATTTGATAGACATTTTACTATCCCACAAGGCAAGCTACATACACATCTCTGCTACAAATGAACACTTTTTTCTACCTACCATTTTCGAACAGTTGCACTGAAAGTGAGAGAAGTGCAAATGTTACAACTTACCCCATATGCGGGGGTTAATTGTAACAGACAGAAGGGTTTGTTGGTTGTAACACTTGTGTTTAACACACATAATTTGGTACTATTTTACACTCACCTAAAGGATTATTAGGAACACCTGTTCATTTCTCAGTAATGCAATTATCTAATCAACCAATCACATGGCAGTTGCTTCAATGCATTTAGGGGTGTGGTCCTGGTCAAGACTTTCTCCTGAACTTTAGCAATTTTGAGCGTGGCAAGTTAAATTTAAGCAATTTTGAGCGTGACAAGGTTGTTGGCCCAGATGGGCCGTTCCTGAGTATTCCGTGGCGCCATATTTCGCCATATAGGTGACGCCATATGACATTTCGTCGAAATAGTACACCACATGGCACCCTTTAGCGTCAGTATAACACACAGAACCCAAGGCATCATACAGGTGACTGGCATCCTTTAGCGTCATAATGAGACGCAGACCCTACCCCAGACCTAAACCTACCCATAACAATGCGTGTCATATTGACGCTAAAGGGTGCCATGTGCGTAGTATCACCTAAATGACGCCAAAGGATGAAAATGTGTTGGTATTTCACAATCTGCTTTTTGACTGGGATTTTCACGCACAACCATTTCTAGGGTTTACAAAGAATAGTGTGAAAAGAGAAAAACATTCATTATGTGGCAGTCCTGTGGGCGAAAATGTCTTGTTGATGCTAGAGGTCAGAGGAGAATGGGCCGATGATTCAAGCTGATAGAAGAGCAAATTTTGACTGAAATAACCACTCGTTACAACCGAGGTATGCAGCAAAGCATCATTTGTGAAGCCACAACACGCACAACCTTGAGGCGGATGGGCTACAGACAGCAGAAGACCCCACCGGTTACCACTCATCTCTACTACAAATAGGAAAGAGAGGCTACAATTTGCAAGAGCTCAACAAAATTGGACTGTTGAAGACTGGACAAATGTTGTCTGGTCTGATGAGTCTAAGATTTCTGTTGAGACATTTAGATGGTACAGTCAGAATTTGGTGTAAACAGAATGAGAACATGGATCCATCATGCCTTGTTACCAGGGAAGTGCATTCAGGGTAGGCAGTGCCTCTCCAAAGGAAATGTTGACATTACATTTATGAATTCCAAGAGCTTTATTAATTCACCACATTATTAATTACATTTATTTTTTTCCAAATATTAATTTTTGTTACAAATAAATTCAGTAATGCACATATAATATACTCCTTTTGAGACTTTGTATTGCTCCTAAAAACCATTGTTTCATGCAGGAAATTCAAGGCCATTGCCATTGAGGCAGAGGTTAGCAGTGCCTCTTTGGTCTGTAGAACGTAAGTTTACGTAGATTTGCGCATACACAGTCAGTTTCTCATGCTGTCTTGAATTATCAACATTGAGGCAGAGACCGAGATTGCTTCATATCACGTGATCCACTTGCTCTCACTCAATCGGTGATTCCGACTTTGCACTGTATGCAGGCAGCGATGTGATGATGCCTGATATGAACTTGGGTTGCTATATTAACTTGAAGGATTGAAGCATGTCGTGCATGTGAAGACTGTGTGAGCCACTGAGATACACTGTAACCGTGCCACGATCGCAGCAGCAAATTTTGCCCCTGTGAATATGCCACATTGATAGGTCACAGCCTACCCATGACAAGATTTCACCACACGTTACTGCTTGTTACCACTGTGCAGGCTGCTGGTGGTGGTGTAATAGTGTGGGGGATGTTTCCTTGGCACACTTTAGGCCCATTGGGCATTGTTTAAATGCCACGGCCTACCTGAGGATTGTTTCTGACCATGTATATCCCTTTATGGCCACCATGTACCCATCCTCTGATGGCTACTTCCAGCAGAATAATGCACCATGTCACAAAGCTCAAATCATTTCAAATTGGTTTCTTAAACATGACCATGAGTTCCCTGTACTAAAATTGCCCCCACAGTCACCAGATCTTAACCCAATAGAGTATCTTTGGGATGTGGTGGAATGGAAGCTTTGTGCCCTGGATGTGCATCCCACAAATCTCCCAACAACTGCAAGATGCTATCGTCAGTATGGGCCAACATTTCTAAAGAATGCTTTCAGCAACTTGTTGATAGACATAGAATAAAGGCAGTTCAGACTTTCAGCTTCTTGTTTAGCCACATAGAATAAAGGCAGTTCAGAAGGCGAAAGGGAGTCAAACACAGTATTAATATGCTGTTACTAATAATCCTTTAATCCTTCTATTATGGATCAATATCATGGATAGAGATATAAGAAAGGGCTGCACAATTTTCGCAATAAATAAATAAAATAATCAAATATTGTAATTGCTATTGAATTATATTTGTGTGTGGTAGCTGCATGCATTATTGCTAATAATAACAGAAATAATATTAAAGACAATTTTTAAAGGGTTTATTGCATAAAAACACACTTTAAAAAAAAACATTTAAACATTTAAATTCGAATATTGTTTGCGAAAGTCCAACAAAGTTAAATGTGGCAAAATGAATATATAAATAAATTAATACTCAAACCTGAAAAGGTTTTCATTTCATTATCATTGTACACTTGCGGCTTAGTTGTAACACTGTGCTACAACTAACCCTGCAGCGTAAAAAATATTTTAAGCCTAGCTAACAGTTGCTAGGAGTTGCTGATTTGTTTGAAAATGGTGCTATGTTTTATCCCAACAAGACAGTTATTAAGGTAATATAAGGTTAGATTTGGTGACATACACACCCAAAAATATACGTGCATGGTGTCAAAACACTCTTTGTCTAGTATCTTCACAAAATCTTATCAAAACTTTCCACAAATCTGCTGCGTCTTTGGCAGCGAGAGAAAAAAGCGCAAACACAACCTGCTTGACCCTGAGTAACTATGTAAAAGGGCCATGTTACATTTAACCCTGCACTTTAGGTTGTGCCCCGTACTTCCCTTTTATTACTTACACCCACAGACAATGAAGAGTGTAGAAAGGGGGGACTGTTTGTATAAACCTCTTGCTTAAATTTTGTTTCTACATGTTCACCTCACCATGCTTCACATGCTGCTAAACTGAAGGAAACTGAAGAAATTCAACTTTTTTTAATTCCATTGACCAAGCTAATCTCTGTTTAAAAATCTTTCTAAAAGATTGTACATTCCCACCTCCAAGTCAAGGTATTTGCTTCTTTTTAAATGTGTCCAAAGCATTAGCTGTTGTCTTGTAAGTGATTTTTTATGGGGCCTCTTTGAAAGTCGTGTGCCTTGCCAAGCACATAACTGCAGACTCTGCAGTGGGAAAAAAACAAAAACAAAAAACCCAAACAAGACCAGCTCAATTTCATGGTAAGTGCATCTGGCGATATCTAGACATTTCTTTTAAAATGTGTTCTCTACAGCTCACTGATGTCTTCAGGGAGAAACTTGTCACACAGAGTAATTAGCTTTCTGATATCTGAGAACACAATTATATGCCCAAGGTAAAGGCCTGGAGATGTTCTTCAGTTGTTCTTTTGAGCTAATTTAAACACAAACTTCATGAATATTGCAATTGAACATGAGAAAGTTTTGTTTTATTTTATTTTTTTATTTTCTCGTACTCTGACATATTGATTATTAATTTTCCTTTTTCAAACAAATAAACCATGAATTTAACAGATATTTATTTCCCTCTGGAAGTTATGCAGCCCAGCCATATAATTCCGATCTACAGTGCTATGCACCACTATCCAAGCACAGCTCAACATATGAACTCATTTATGTTCATTTAACTCTGACTGGTGCTATGAAATGGTCTAGTGGCTGTTTGCTTGGGCAAGTAACCAGAGAGTTTTGTGGTTTCCAAACCCACATGGATTTTATCCATCGCACCCAAGAGAATGACATGTAACCTGAATTGCCTTGGTAAAACCCCAACCTCAAGAATGGAAATGAAAAGACATTCATATCTGCAGCTGACTGTGAAAAACATAAATAATGGTGAGAATTCCAGAGAAGGACTGGATCCATTGCAGCTCACTTTGGCTAGAGAGCAACAAGAGGAATTACAGTTTGGCTTCTGGCCACTGGCCTATTTGTGCAGACCAGACACCCCATTCAGCTCATGCCATGTCTGGCCCTCTTTAGACAGCCCCTCACATGGTCACAGATTATGTCATCTCATCCTATAGACGGGTCAGAAAATTCTAGCTTGCATAAATGATAGAAAATAGTTATCCCTTCTTGCACACTGTATAAATGTGCAGTTGCTCTTTTGTTTTGTCATTGTTTTTCTTTGAATGACAATTCCCTATTTTTGTTTATTGAAGAAAAAGACATGACACTTGTGAAGACACTGATTCTCGCTGCTCTTCTCTTGAAAGCATCAAATGTAATAGGAATCTCTGCAGGACAAAAAGCAGCAGGGCACACTTAACCCCCAATGAAGTTATCAGTCAAGTGTGGGCCAGTCTTAGTTATCAACCACCCTTGGAAACATGACAAATTAGCAGTTTTTTTATCAGCTGGCTTTAAAACAACATGTCATGTTGATTTTTTTTAATGATTGATTTTTCTTTCATATCACTCCCGCTCTGTCTCATTGTGATTGTGTGGTGCCTTTATAACAGCGTTTAGTATCATTAAAAATGTATTTGCTAAATTTGAATTGAGGGCGCAAACAGGTCTGGTTTATTTTGTGTTTTTTTTTTCCTTTTTTGTTGGATGTCTGGTTCCCAAATGAAGCCCACTGATCGCCTTGAGAGGGGTGTAATCCTCTCAGAACGATGCGGCAGCTGACGAGGGTAAGCTGGAAATGGATGAAGTTTAAAAAATAAAAAAATAAATAAGGAAAACTTGAAAAAGTCTGGCAGTGAGCGCTCTCCCAGACAAACAGGAGATGGCTGATGAGGGTGGTGATAGTACAATATATACTGTATCTTCTCAGCCACCCTGCACCGTGTATGCTAAGTTGGTTGGTGTTATGGAACGCACCATGGGCAGGCTGCAACTGCCGTGGCTGCTCATTGGGAAAGAAATCGATTGTGATGAGACTGTAAGAGAACCACCAGCTCGCGAAGAGAACCACCAGCTCGATTCATACTGAGTTCGAGAGGTCATGGAAGAACCCATACTCTGCCTTCCCCGGGCCACCAAACAGACTGCTGCCACAATCTGCCCGTCAATGGTGATGGTAGTGGCCACGGAGAGACATTTGTGGTTCAACCTGTCTGACATCGGGGAGAAAGGGAAAGGCTTTCTCCTCGAATTCACTGGTTTCACCCTCTGAGCTTTTCGGCTCCTCCATGGTGGCGGTGGTTGAAAAGTTCAGAGGCAAAGGCATGCTCAGCTTTATCCAGGACATACATACCTCTGAGAAACATGTTCACGCCCAGACAAATTGGAGGGCTTGGCCTATCATAGTCCGAGGACCTTAGAGCCAGTGTCACCCTCGTGCAAGAGGAGTAGGTCGCAGCAGAGGCGCGTCTCCCCCAAGAAGGGGGATCTGAGGGAGGTGATCCAGCACAAACGCACATTGCGTCGGTCATGGAAAATGCTTTCAGAAGGAGGCCACGATGGCGACGATAACAGCCACGGAGAGACATTTGTGGTTCAACCTGTCATAACGCCTACCAGTATGTGTATGGGTTCTTCCATGACCTCTCGATCTCAGTATGAGATCGGGAAGAAATGAAAGGCTCTCATTCGCAAGCGATTTCTTCCCCAACGAGCAGCCACAGCAGCTGCAGCCTGCCCGCGGTGCGTTCCATAACAACAACCGCAAATGTAAATTTAAATATAAATGTCATGGATCATCTTTCCTGATGGCATGATTTCATATCTTAGCCCTTTCATCTCTTCCCCGACTCCCCAGTTGCTCTCACATCAGTCTGGATGGTTCCACCTCGGCTTGGTTAGTAAGAGTGCCTCTTTCAGGCATGTAAAGGTATTAGACCCCATGTTCATAAAGAACTGTCTGATGAGTCTTCACTTCACATCTTTTTTTTTAAAGTACATTTTTGTTGAAACCAAAATGTATCTCTCTACAGACCTCGTTTCCCTCTATAGAGATATGCAGCCCGTTCTCATCCTCTAGTGTCACATAGAACGCTTTATGACAAAACGGCGCTATACTACGCACATGGTACCCTTTATCGTTTATATAACACGCGAACTCAAAGGCGTCATAATATGAGACGGTACATTTTTGTACATTCCTTTAGGTGGCTAGAACGATAGGAAGAAGTACCAGCTGTATGAGCTTCTCTTTTGATGTGATACTATGTTAGCCCTTGGGCTGTTAGCCACCTCAGGTAAGAGTAGTTGGTCTCTCTCTTAGGATTTTTACTTGGAGTTTGACTGACGCTGAGAGCTTCAGATAGACTCTTATGTCCGGCCCTCGGGTCCGTCTGACTTCTTTCCTGGGTACATCGCCCCATTGAGCTCTGTTGGGTTTTAAGTGGGCTGAGCTGAATCTGCAGCCCCTTTTATGAAATAATAATAACAATTTACGGAGTGGATGATTGAGAGAGGAACAGGCCTGCTTTTGTTTTGTATTTTGTTATATTTTATTTTGGTAAGCCAGCAGTCGTCCGTGAGGGGCTGCTGGCCGGTAGTTATGTTTTATTTGGGTATTTTGTTTGTTTATTTCATTTAAATATAGTTTTATTTCTGATATCCGGTTCCTGCCTCCTTCTTCCCTGAACTTTGCTACAACTTCCATGTTAATCATTCACATTAATGATTCCGAATGGATGGAACCAGCAGTGAAGACTTGGGGCTGGGTTGGCGATAGAAGTTATGTGTCCCAGTCAATAAGCTCATCCTCTCTCATCCAGCGTGTACCAAGAACCCTACTTGTATAGTGGGTATGGCATGATGCATAAGCTCAGGACTGGGACGGGACCAACGGTGCAGGTTCGGAGCTGGAAGGGACCAGCGATGAATGCTCGGCCATCTTGGGTGAAGCGGGTGGCACAGAGCTCTTGGAGAGATTTCCGTAACAATGTGAACCGGGCCCACATACTTCTGGATGGGAATGAATGATGACGATCTTCTGCATAGTCAACGAGGAAATCAGTGCCATGTAATCCAAGGACATAATTAATAAAGTCCGGGACAGACGAAATGGGACAGATGAAACGGAATAAATCATCATCCAGTCTAAACCGGAAGCAGGCATTAATTGTGGAGTTACCCGAGTTCACTAGATGGGAAACATCTAGGAACTCCTCAACATACTTCTCAAAGAGAGCTTGTCTTCAGCCATCACGTTCGCCATTTGGTCGGTCATTCTCCCTAAAACGGCGGATGTTGACGTATGGTCAAAAGACTGCGCCTGAATTGCAATATCCCGATGTAAACGGCGACGCGTGGTTAGCGTCTAGACGTACGGACAACCTTAAGACGCAAAATGCGTAATTTCCGATTTCTTCTTCCTGTATCCAAATACAACAACAGCAGCACGCAGATAATGAATAGTTCAGGGCAGATAGCGATCGCCTTTGTTTGCGCTTTGATGCTGACGTTACTGAGCTCGCTTTAAAGTATGCTGTGCTGGTGTCTCGCAATGTTTACTTCCGGTATACTGCACATGGATTTTTGTATGCACCGAGATCACTATGGGGATATGCCGATACACATTTACATGACCAAAAATTCGGGTTAGAAATGGGGTACCCCAGGTATAATATCCTGGTTTTTAAAATCCGTGATATGAGCATTTTTCGAGTTTTTGCCGGTGTTTACATGGCCGTTCGCGACCTGGTTATTGCTAATATCCCGGTTTTGAACGTGTTATTGGCTGCATGTAAACGCAGTCATAGATGAATACATGATTTTGAAGTATTTTTCATTGTCAACCAATGAGAGAAAATTTAGTTTTTGTCAAAGACTACATCCAAATCGGGTTCAGAATGGTAATCAAAACATAGATGGAGTAGATTGAGTCAATCAACACCCCCAAAGCTTCAGTCCCATACCTTGTCCTGGGTTCGACATTTCATTCAGTAACTTTAGGCAGTTTTGATGTATATGCTGTTTAATGTGAAGGGGAAAAAAAGCAGCTGCTTTGGCTTCTTTTTATTTAAAATTTTTGTCCATCCGCTCAATCCATTTTTCTCCGCCTCTAACCTCACTCTGAAGAAGCCCAAGCCCAATCTGGCAACACTGTCGCCTGTGTTTTGATCAAGAGATTCAGCACTCTTTCAGAAGATGTGTAATAGCGCCCCTATCGTATAACAGTGAAAATATTTCCGGCAATGGTGGGAAAGAAATTTCTCACAAATTACGCAAATTTTTGTCAATGGTGTGGAACGTTAAAATGCATTCTAAAAATCGAAGTAATTCGTAGTAAATTTTTACTCACTGTATTTTTAAGTACACACAACAAGTGTATGTTCATTATCGTGATATATCGTATTACCGTATCCCGCCTAATGTACAGTTCTGCATCCTGTTTGTTTCAAAGGAAAATGTACGTCATATAATCAACTGATATTCAATTCAAACAAACTTTGAATGTTGGCTTGACAACTTGAACTTTTATAGTCCAGGTAGATAAAAACGGTTATTGGAATTGTACAATTACAATTTACAATGTTGTTTCCCTCTTGTTGTTCCTCCACTTTACATTGTGATTTTAAGAGAAATTTAGTGGGAGTAGACAACTTTTCAAAGCTGTAAGCCTGCTCTCTCCTGGAGTCTAGACTGTATGACCCAGTGTGCCATCCAAACAGCCATCTGCCACAAGATGGTAAGCAAGGCTTACCATGTCCACATTGTCATGCACCTTAAAACCAATGTGAGCTCAGCTAAAGGAAACTGTTCTATGTTTTGTCACAGTTTACACTTAATATTATTAATTTATGAGAAAGAAAGACATCCTTGTGTGTTTGTTTCCCCCATTTAAATGACCTGAGTGATCCAGTGCAAACACTGTGTTCACCAGAAGGGGGCCTGCCTCAGACAGACATGCAGACGGACTGGTAAGCCAGCAGGCCCGGGGCAGCTCCTTTTACCAAGACAGATTTGTTAACACTGTTTGGGTCTGGTCGAGCCCCGGGCTGAAGTGACCTAATCTGTCATTAAACTCCTGTTACACTATGAGCGAGGCACAGCTCAATGCCCCCGAAAGACTCTGCTGGAGGAAAGATGAGACTCAATCTTCTGACTCACTGAAGTAGGCTGTCATGAAAACAGCAGACACTAATAAAACCCATCATGGCACAGATAGACGTCTGCACTGCATTCCAAAACCAAGTGCTACATTTGTGATTCTTCCGATTAGAATTCAGTTACAGTACTTTGGACAAAAACACTCACCACTGTACATTCACATCGCCGCCAACTTTTCAATGGAAGCTGGCTTCTCTCAGCTGCAAGTAGCATCAAATCCAACGGCGCCACATTTTGGGCGTTTTGAGCGTCAATCAGAAAGTTGAAAGAATCTTAATTTTATGGTAATCAGCTACGACATGGTACAGAGACAAGCAGTGGCAAAATGCCAGCAACCAATTGGAATATAGACGTCCTTTTGCGCTGACTGATTCCGGAGACACATACAATGTAAACTTTCGTTCTTACCAAAACATTAGTTTAGAGAAAATGGAGGAGAAGCTAATAATCTCAGTTTCTGGGTTTCCTATCATTTATGACATGACATTGTTTATTTAAAAATATTTACGAATGCTTGTTTTAAGTGGGAATGCAATTCATTTGCTTACAGTGACACTGATTTGACCAATTGCACTAATGCAAATAATAGCTTAATGCAAACAATAATAGCTAATTTTTTTTCCAGACCAAATCTGACCAAAACAGTTGAAAATGCTGTCATTTTGAAAGATTTCTTCAATGTATTGTCTTTTTTTCCTCTATTTATTACATTTCATGTTGTGAAACTTCTCCTCCCTGCTACGTCAGAGTGTCCAAAGCATCAATAAGCTTCTCCGTACTTTTTGACAAGTGTCCTTGACAGGGCGGCCAGAGCTTCTTTGCCGCTCAAGTCGGTGGTGGACGTACAGTTACACTGAGCAATTCTGTTTGATTTTTCAGGTCTTTCTGACTGTTATGAATAGATTAGCTGTGTCCATCATGCTTGAAGAAGAATAGTAAGGCTGTTTTTAAAGGAGTAGTTCACTTTAAAAAAAAAAACAAAAAAACGTTTGCTGATAATTTACTTACTCCCATGTCATCCAAGATATCCATGTCATTCTTTCCTCAGTCGAAAAGAAATTAAGGTTTTTGATGAAAACATTCCAGGATTTTTCTTCAATGGGAACCAAATGGTTCAAGGTCCAAAAGACAGTTTCAGTGCAAACTGCAAAGGGCTTTAAACCATTTCAGACAATGAATTAGGGTCTTATCAAGCGAAACGATCGCTCATTAAAAACATAAAAAAAAGTTTTATAAGCTCAAATGGTCGCCTTGCTCTGTTCTGTGATCCGCGTCTCTTGACTCTCCTGTTCGAACTCGCTTTATCAAAATGAATGAATCTTTTTGTGTGTGTCAATTGGTTTATTCAACGAACGAAATGAACGAGTTGACTCAGGAAAGTTTTGTTCATTTTGATGAACCAGTTTGAATAGGAATTTTTTTTTAAAATGAGCAATCGTTTCGCTTATAAGACCCTTATTCATCGTCTAAAATCGTTTAAAGCCCTTTGAACAGTTTGCACTAAAACTGTCTTTTGGACCTTGAACAGTTTGGTTTCCATTAAAGTCCATTATATGGAGAAAAATCCTGGAATGTTTTCATCAAAAACCTTAATTTCTTTTCAACTGAAGAAGAATGACATGGAAATCTTGGATGACATATAGACCTTATGTAGCCCCGCCCCTTTTCAGCACTGCGCTCGTTGTCTTTTGACTTCCGGTCTGTATTTTCACAGCGATTTTGCATAGGTATGAATTAACTGCTCGTAAAAAAAATTTCGGTCAACGTTTGTTAAGATATCTGCTTTACAATGCTTATGATAAACATTACAATGCTCATGATAACTTTTGTTAACTCTACAATAAGAAAATCCACTTCACCAGCTAATTACTCCTCGACAGCGATGCCATAGAGATCTACAGAGCGACCGCAAAAACGGAAGTTCAAAGACAATATTCTAAAGATGTTTGCCCACGTTTCTCTGGTGCATAAGGTCTATAGGGGTGAGTAAATTATCAGCAAAAGTTTTTTTAAAAAAGTAAACTACTCCTTTAAGAAGGCGCTATCAAGATTATCTTTCTCAGGAAGTTGAGTTCTATTGGAGTAGAAGCTCATTCACTCCATTGTACCTTTAGTGGACTTGGCTCATTTATTGGAAGATTGGCAATGCCTCGATGTTCTACAGAGCAATTTAGAAGGTATTTTATTCCAAACGCAGTTAGGTTGTTTAATGAAATTTTGTAATTTCTTGTAGTGATGTGTTGTTGTTTGTAAATGTTTTTAATGTTTAATATTTGTTTGTGATGTCTGTAATGTGCAATGATGGCGAATGAGTTTCCCCTTACAGGGATTAATAACGTTTTCTTACTCTTACTCTTATGCTTGCAGACTGCGAAATGATAGACATAGTTGCATCTGTTTGTTGTAGCAACTTATCCTCAGGTCTTACTTTATGTGCTATTTAACTGTATTTCCTTGTGCTTTTATCTGCCAAAACATTGCAGGTTATCTCATTTGGTTAGGGACATCTGATGCTGCATCTCTTTTGTGTTGAGGAAGGTAGAAGCTTGATAAAAGATTATTATCTCTGTGTATCTCCAATGTGTATGGATATCATGGTTTCACCACGTCACATACTGTATTGTCATCCCATATAAAATGTTCAATCAGATTTTTTTTTCAAACTTAAATATGCACTGCTATTCAGAGGTTTAGAAAGATTTATGCTCACCAAGGCTACATTTATTTAGTTACAACAGAAATATTGTGAAATATAATTACTATAATAACTGTTTTCTATTTTAATATTTTAAAATGTAATTTATTTCTGATGAAAATGCTGCATTTTCAGCATCATTATGCCAGTCTTCGGTGATCCTTTCAGAAATAATTCTAATATGCTGATTTAGTGCTCAAGAAACATTTCTTATTATTAGCAATGTTCAAAACAGGTATCCAGCTCAATATCAAAAATGTGATTTTTTTTGGATTTTTTTGATGAATAGAAAGTAATAAAAGAATGGCAATACATTTGAAATGAAAATATGTTGTAACATTATAAACGTATTTACTGTCACGTCTGATCTATTTAAAACTTCTATGCTGAATATTTTTTAAAAGATCACAAACATTGAACAGTAGGTTTTTTTATTTAATTTTTTTAGCTCATATGCAATTTGATTAATTTTTAAATGTATAGTGGTTCTTACTATACAAATTGTTTCAAAGCAGCTTTACAGAAAACATGTTTTAATGATACAATGATGTCACTGGATTCAGGGAATTTAGGATTAAATTATTGCCCTACTGAGAGGCCAGCCACAGTGGTGGATGTTCAAAAAAATGTAAAATGAGTACCTGCGATCATCTGGAGCAGCAAAATATTGTCATATAACAACAAAATATACAGGCCTGCAAATCTTTATGCATTTTGCGTACACAGGCCTACGATTTGTCACTAAACTGAGCAAAAAGCTAGTGAACGCCTTTCAATTTGCATTATAATTGATGTTGATATAGATCTTGAATAGCTTGATGGTGGTGGTGAATAATGATGTACTTGTGTAATGTGAAGCATGTACAAGCACAACACTATTGTGGTACTGCCAATGCTAAGGCAGTAAATACAGGTTGTGATTGTAACCATTGCAATAAGGATCATGTAAGTCCGTCCATTGTTGATATTATCTACTGTCAAGTGAGGCTGGGTCCAAACTCGAGCTGGTAATGTCTTTAGTTACCTTGGGATGGGCATCCTGCGGTAAAAAGATGCTGTTCAAATTTCAGACAGGTGATAATTTGCATTTAACATTTCTTCAGACATGACTGAAATAGTAGGTTATAATGTGCATTTTGTGAAAGTTCAGCTAAAGAGAGATTTCAATCTAGATTAAACCTAAATGTGGGTCTGAGCAATGAGCATTATCTGAAAGGCTGTTCCAAAGTTTTGGAGGCAAATGCAAAAAAGCTGTAGAGGTGTACAGTTTTTTTGGTGGACTTTGGCACTAGTTCAGACTTTTTGTGACTTGAACAGCCTGATAGATTTTGTGAAGTAAGATGAGTTAAGTTAAAAGGACATCAAATGTGTTTCTACATTAAATGTAATTTTTATTTATAGTCATTTGTGTGTAATTTAACACAGATGACTCCTGCAAAACTGAAAATGTACTTGCTATAACTTACACAGTTATTCTTGTGACTTTTGAGAAGAAGCTGTATGATATTCCTTGACTTGATCAAATTTAACAGATGGTTCTGATCTACAAGTGTTATAATGAAGTGCTGACATAAAAGTATAATCAAGAAAGCTTTGACAGAGCACAAAGCTTTGACATATGGTCCTTTTAATCAGCTGTTACTATCAGTTTTGTATATATACCAAGTACATATTAACCAAATCTGCATAGTTTCCCTGCCTCACATTACACCGCCTCAACACAAACACATTTCTTCTATTCTGTAAGGAATTTTTTGACCTAATAAGTACCAAGCTTTTTTCCTTTTTACCTTTTTACCTTGAGCTATTTAGAGATTATTAGAGGGTTTGTTTCGAAAGAAAGTCTTAATGATATAATAAAATATCCCTTACATTATGTTTTAGGGTCTCAGAAACAAGGCCATTTTAATAGCTTGAATATTCTCAACATGACAACACACTTCAAAGATCCTCCATAAAGGATTTGACTACATGCTGTATGTTTGGGTTCTTGTGACTTCTCATGTAAAACATGATTAAATCCAATGCACATTATTTTCACATTATAATTATTCTTTTAAAAGTTCGTAAAATTAACCCCAAACAGAAATAACATCATAAGAATGGATACTGATCACCTGCAAGACATGTGGTTGTTATTCTTGAGCCATTGTGTTTAAATGATTATTGTATGTATGTACAGTATGTATATAGCCTAGCATTTTTTGTTGTGTTTATGTATGGCTGCTGACTTTGGCCAGGTCTCTCTTGTAAAAGAGATGTTTAATCTTAATGAGACTTCCTAGTAAAATAAAGGTAAAAAAAAAGACAAGTGCATGCATACTTTAAGATACAACAGAGAGATACTGTGTAATAATAGTATAAACTTAATGGTATCTGCTTCCTGAGTTCTAGTTAGGTTAGAGGAACATGACGAATTTGAAAGCAAAATGAATGATTAATTTGTATCCCAAACATAAAAACAGTCAAATAAATCTCCTTTCAATTTTTAGTTATTTTTTAAACAGCATTTCAGTTTGAATTTAAGTTATTTCCTGCTGGATTCTCACCAAATCTGTACCATATTTTAGGTATTTTTGGGAAGACAAGCCAAAATTCTCTTGGTGCTATTTTTAGAGAGTGGTCATAATTAAATATTTATTTATTTATTTATTTATTTTTCAGATACAGAAGTACTTTGGATTGCAGCCGCTGAACCAAGGGAAGCGATGGATTCTTGCAGGCACGACAACGAACAACATGGAGGCTGTGAGAGAGAGTTTCAGTCAACTCATCAGCCTTTTGGAAGAAAAGGAGGTGCTACCAAGCAGGATATGATTCAATCAAACTTCAAAGTGGAAAGTGGGTTTGAAGTGTTGCTTGCTAGAAGGAATTTTTTGGACCTCTCATTCGTCGTTGTTTTATAACCCACTAGAGACATAGATGCGAAAAGCCACATGTTTTGATGAGCTGACTGACATATTTGTCACCCATAGGTCAAGGGCCACACATATGTTGATTTAGTAGCAGGTGAACCAAAGTCCTTCAGAAATCAGCTTTTTACCATTATTTGTAAAACTAATAAGCTGATGATAAGCAATATGTTGGTTGTCATGTGATTTGTGTGTGTGTGGAATTTATGTCAATAATATACACATAGAATATGATATATGGACCAATCCGTTCATTCAGCACCTTTATAGAAAATACTTTATTATATATTATATTATTGTATTTACTATTATTATTGTTGTTATTATCGTATCAACATTATTCTTTCTTTTTTTAGAGATGCGTTAGAATGACTTCCGTGACAAAATGGGTTCTACGTTCTTTTTTGTTGTTTGAAAATACGACACACCCATTTACTTGGCACTGGTTTGAGCTGGAATACAAACTCTATCAATCAGTGTCCGCAACAGCTGCATTTGACAAGTCCCTGTCCGCCAGGCTTAAGCCCTCCAACTATCTGTGGAGACTCCTCCCCGTCTGCCACCTCACTCTTTGCCCAGCCACGCTCGGCGGCCTCACCCCTTGTTTCCTGGTGGTATTATCCAAATTCCTCTCCACAAATTTAGATTCCTGACTGCGCACCTCTCTGCATTTTGTTACCAGACTTGTTTCAGAGTAGTTTTGGACTCACACATGCTGTGTTTCTGTATATTTATAGTGTTAACCTGTGTATGTTTTGCCTGCCAATTGCCACTTGATGTCTTTATTTTTGGGGTAAACCATTTGTACTGCTTTAAAATCGATTTGAGCACGATTACCCGTTAGATATATCAGTGATCCTTAGTATACCCTCAACCTACAGTCCTCATGGCAACACTTTACTTTAAGGTTAAACATATTAATATTAATTAATCTATAAGGTATGAACTGCACATGCACTGTTTTTAGAGCACTTATTAATCTAGATCAGTGTTTGGTTAAATAGATACTATTGTTAATTTTATGTTTGTTAATAACATAGGTTCAAAATGTATTGTTGAAATTACAATTTTTATTAATTGTCAAATTATTACAAACAATTTAGATTTATTAAATGCTGTAAACTTATAAAAAGTTTGATGTTAGTTAATTTTAGCTATGCCATTCATGTTAACCCTATTTTAAATGATTGCCCATTTATCTGAGTGTTGTCTTCATTACTATAAATATCAAATTATTTGGAGTTATTTATAATGTGTAATTGAAGAGTTCAGATGCAAAAGCCTCTAAGTGCCATTTGAAATTTTCTTCTAAAATGACCATTTTTATCAAGCTTGTATATTAAAGTTCAAGTAATTTCACTTAAATGGCAAATGAAGATTACCTATTAATTGTCATTTAAGTGAACTTACTGAACTTAAATATACAAGCTTGATAAAAATGGTCATTTTAGAAGAAAATTTCAAATGGCATTTAGAGGCTTTTGCTTCTGAACTCTTCAATTGTTTATTATTACTGACAAGGGCATTTAAGTGTAAAATAGATCTGATATGCTGTTGGTTATTTTAAGCCATTGGCTTCTCAATAGCAAAATCAAAGCAACCCAGTAAAATAATCAAACTGTCCATTCGATATCATTGCTTCCCCATCTAATCTCTGTTCTTTGAACACAAATTTCATGCGCTCGTGGTCTGATGTAGATAAAAAGGGAAGTTAACGTTTCTAGACAGGGTTCCCTGATCCAGCCAGGTTCATTTTTTTCTCCCTCTTTCAAACTATACACGTTGCTTTGATACAATGTCTGTCACGCAGGTTGCCCCTGCGATTCTTTGATCTGCTCTTCCTCTGTCTGCGTCTGACGCTCTTCTCTAGTCTGCTGCTCTTGTCTATCCGCTCTCAGAGAAAGCCCTTTGCCCCTTCTTTTCTCTGGGCGCTCTGCTTCCCTTTGGTCACGCTAATGGAGCCCACCCTCAAAGCAGAAACGCTGCAGAAAACCAGTTTGGCCTGTTAAAATTGGCTTGTCTCTCCTAAATAGAGGCCCACAGACAGATTGCACAGGCCCTAAGGCCAGGAACTTATTAAATGCCCCATTCCTATGCTTACGTGCAACACTATCTGGACGTCGGTAATGTAATTACGATACACACCGTGACACCTTGCAGGTACTGAGACAAACACATCCCAGCTTTTTTGTTTTTGTTTTGTTTTTGGCTTCGGTCTTGCTCTTTACTCCCACCGAGCGGTCTTAAAACCCTCCCACATGGGATGTCTTTTATAATACCAGTCTTAACTCTATCTTGCATATCATTTTTCTCGCTTGGCTCAGTTTCACACTTGCTGTGTCTAGACAGAGATTATTTTTAGTTCCTTAGCAGGATTCACCAGCAACTGACAAAGACTTGGAACAGAGCGGGCTGATCTTTGTTAGGATGACTTTTGAGAAGGAGGGAAATGCTTTTGCTTGCTCTCCTCTTAAAAGTCTTTCCCAGTTTGTTTGCTCGCCTCTATCATTTAAGTCCTCTCAGTCAGAAATGGTAATGCGTGACTTGTCGAGGAACCTTTTTGTTTACAGAGGAAAACAAAGCTTGTTCGTTGGTGTTTTCTCAAATCGAATGTTTTGCTCTCCCTCAGCCTAAACAGCCGAGTAATCTTAAGCTTTCACAACCTGTTGAAGGGGCTTGCCCCTGTGGAAATGTAACAGATGTTCCCTTGACATCCATCTGGTCCTCGTGATCCAGTTCCGTGCCACACTGTGAAGGGTTTTTCTTTTTTAACAGTTACAGCTTGTCCCCAGTCAGGGGGCTGATCTCCCATGTCATATGCATGAGCGGGATACAGTGCCACCGTGTGACTTTACTCAAAGCCCCAGGATTAAAAATAAACACAGTAGTCTCTCCACCCTGAGTTGGTCTCTGACAACTGGACTCGGAAACAAAAGCCAGCTAGCGAGATCTTGTTTGTGTTCCCGTGTCTGTGTTTTGAAGAGAGGAGGAAATTGACATATGACCAGGGTTAATTTAAAGGTGTTTTCCTAGTGCATGTCAGGGCTCTGAGCATGGCACCACACACGTTCTCACTAAAGCAAACAACATATGTGAGCTATCAGTGATATCAGCTGCAGCGGGAAACCCAGATAAGAGACAAATATTAAAGGATTAGTTCACACTAAAATGTAAATCATGTCACTTGCGCATCCTCCAGTTTGTTCTTAATCCCACATTACTTTTAATTAGGCTATCTGTGGACCACTAAAGGTGATGCTTTTGTGCTATTTAACTAATAAAAAAAAATACATTAAAATGCAATTCATATGGAAAAACCATCCAACATATTATGTAGTGCAACTCCCCGAAATAAATGAACAATTCATGCTATTTGTTAAAATAATAATTTTACTTTTAATTGTACCTTTATTTCTTTATTCATTTATTTTTTAGAAACCACATATTAAGATGTGTATACATAATAACAATAATTTTACAGTAGTTTTTTGTATTTTTAAAAAAAATAAGGTGGTCTAGGTGCACTGTAAAAACGAATACGCTTTCTAGTCAACAAAATGTGGCAACAGATTACAAGCAATATTATTAATTAAATTTAACAAATTAGAATTGAGCAAAAATTAATCAAATTAATTCCTTAAAAGTTAACCATTTAGAATTTTACATTTTTAACCATTTAAAATGTAGAAACTTACAACAACAACAAACAAATCAAAAAACTTACATTTAAGTCACTATTATGGTGATCAGTGTTTGTTTTAGGATTGTTTTAAAATTATGGTTTTCTCCTTCAATAATTCTGCTTGTTAACATCAGGTGTCTTTAATGTTGGCAATATAATATAAATAGTTCTTAATTAATCTTTGACGTCTGTCTGTTATTCAGATATTTTTGTTAAATTGTTGGGTGTAAACTTTACTCATTTTAAATGGTTATCTAGCTGGAATTAATTTGATTAATTATTACTCAATTCTTATTTGTTAATTTTAATTAATAATATTGCTTGTAATCCATTGCCACAATTTTATTAATTAGATAAAGTGTATTAATTTTTACAGTGTGTAAAGAAAATAATGTTACAGTATGTTATCTTACCTGACTTGATGGGTTACATCACATGGCATTTTTATACCGAAAATGGTATAAAAGTTTTTCAAAATCATATAAAAGAGTTTATCACAAATACTTTTCCTTTATCATTGACACTTATTAAGTAAAACACTTCTCAGCTTTGAATCTTATTTCATCACAAAGTCAATAATTTAATAATTGAGCTGGCACTGGCAAAAATCATTTCAGACACTTGAAATGCCCTCGTCATTGTTTACAGTTAGTTTAAAAATGACTAAAACTGAAAAGAGAGAAAAGATTAAGTAAGTGGGCTAGATATGATGACTGAAAATTCTGATCCTTCTACTGCCATGTTTTGAGAAACCAATGCAGATTACTCTGAGTCGGAGTTTGAAGGATAACTTCACTTGCTTGCGTCACTGGAGTGTCTGAGCTGCTCTTTTTGGTTCATTTGCAAGAGACAATCTAATGACACAGACAAGAGGTTTGGTCACTTGGCTGAACAGTCTCCATTGAGCTTGTCATTCAAGCTTCTGTTTGTGCTGCTTTGGAGGATTTCTCTCTCCTCCATCCTCCTCTCATCTCCTCTCTTCCCATCTTATTTTCTCTCTCATCTTTTGGCGTGATGATGGAGATGTGTGTCCCAGGTGGCCCACTCATCAAAACACAAGGGATCTGGCTCCTTATTTCAGACAAAAACATCACACTCTTTGTTGTCTAAAAGGAAAAGATGTGGATGAGGATTTACCCAGGAGAATCTTCCCTCCCCATTGCCCACCAAAAGCTGTCTCCGCCCCCTGCTGTCAAAGAGAAATGTCAATCAAACAAGGGCATGAGGTCTGTTGAAAAGGTCATCGAGTGGTGGTCATTGCAGCCATTGTGTTCCTTGCATGAATGGAAAAGACAATCCAGGTTATCCAACTGACCTCACTTTGGACTAACTCCCCTTCAGATATACTGAGAGGAAGATTTAGACGTCCAGACGCAGCGCCTTAATAGTTCACTGAAACAGATCATGAAGTCCTGAAGAAGATAAGCATGTCATCATTTTTGAGCAAGTCTTTGAGGTTTTTAGATTTTTACATTCCATGAATACACTTTAGTGTCCTTTAATATATTCAGTCTAAATTAAGTAACTGTATATCCCACCTTAGATGAACCCTTTTGTCTAAATCTAACAATTAAAATAATTCAAGTTGTTATAACATTACGTGAGCTTAGAATTATAAGGTTCTATCTCCACTTTTTGGTCGAAATTGAGTTTTGACATAATCTGATCCATTAGGTGTTTATTAATGCCTGTGTGGTGTTATTTTTGTAAAAAAAAATAAGATTAATAGATAAAGCTATAATAGAAATGTATACTACATAACAGTTTTGCCAGGTGGGATGTAAAAACTTTGATGCTCAATATCTCAGAACTACCCTAAACGAATATAGAACCTTATAATTCTAAGCTCATGATTACTTAAAATTGTGACACCCAAAAATAAGATTGTTGGATCCTTTCTTCAGTAAGGAAAGTATTTTACAAGTATTGTAATTACTTTATAATTACAATATATCAATTTAAATTTATATATATATATATATATATATATATATATATATATACATCAACAAAAAGGAAGTTATATCGAATTTATATATACTGTATATATATATATTTATATATAACTATACCTTTTTGTTGATGTTAATATGTTACTAAATACAAATTTACAAAATCACACACAATGTTCATATGTTTTAGAATTTTTTAGTAACAGGCATGCACAAATTGTAATACCCTTTGAAAAATAAATAAGTTAACAAAAAATAAATAAAACAAACAACATTTCCAAACTTCTACATTTGGCAGTCAACTTTTCCTGAATGTTGAGTACCTTCTTTTACAGACTATGTCACTAAAAAAAAAAAAAATTGGGGTCTGTTTTCTACCTTATTTGTGGTAATTGCCTTATATTCACTATACTATTAAAAAATAGGGTCAGCAAGCAATTAATTATTATATTCATCAATGACACCTTAATTTGTTCAAATGTGACAGAAAACTTAATATATATCATAGTTTAATATTACAAGAGCACAATTTTCAACATTTATAATAAGTAATTATGAAATATATTATATAGAAAACAAGTTATTTTAATAATGTAGATTTTCACAATATTACAGTTTTTACTATATTTTTGATCAAATGAATGCAGCTTTGATAAGCAAAAAAAAAGCCCCCAGAACGATATGGTGTTTGTCTTGGTAAACAAAATTTATTAAATGCTTTCCTCTGTACACTCACTACAGACTTTTATTTACTCACCAAGCAGTTTATTTATCTTCCTATAATGTGTGTTCAAGTAATTATTTCTCACTAATTACTTAATTGTTAAAGCCAAATGTCATCCCATATGGAAACATTTAACATGGCATGAGACCTCCGGTGACATGGATTCCTTTGAAGAGACAAATAATCCCATTCAAAGAAGCACCGAATGTAAATCATACCATGGGACACTCAATTAATCGTTTTTGTCTTGTAAATATTTGATTACTCTATTTGATTTCCTCTAGGGCTGTGCTCCAGGCGCTGTAGGTGGATTATTTCATTTTGTCCAAACAGTTTACACCAGGCCACAGCTTCACTTACGACACTATGTGGGCAGCTTACGCCTCAGGAAATACAAGAAACTGAGGTTTAAAAGAAAGAGCAACTAATTCGTCATCACAAACTAGTAAACACACAGTTTCCCAGGATGCAGGACACCTGGGCTTTACAAATTAAAACTGAGACTATGACGTTGTTTAGAGTACATCAGGTGAACAACAAGTCACGATTTTTGCAATGACGCCTCGAAACATGTTTTCCAATGCAGGCTGAAAGAAGCCACAGCATGTGTGCGGAGATTAAGAGAAGAGAGGCGAAATACAGTGAAGCTTTACTGTCGCTCTGAAGGCGAGCGAGGGATAGATAATGAGAAAACGCTCAGGGTGACAGACAGAAAGTGGGTTTTAAGGGGAGAGGATTAGGGTTGAAAGCTCACAAAGGTCACACAAGAAACCAGTTCACATCCACTCTGCTGATGTCTAAAATACTAATTGAAGGCACGGGAAAAGATGTCTAATTAACAGCAGAAACATTTATCTGCCACGTCTCATTGAAAATGATTTCCTCATCTCTTGCTCAAATGGAAAGACGGCTATAATGTTCAACTTTTAGCCCAATTAAACAGAATAACTCATTCACCAATCGACACAAGGATACCGTTTGTGGCAATCCTGAGTTGTTTTTTAGGATTTACCCTGCAGCCACAGGAGGACAGGCTGGTAGACTATTTTCCAGAGAACTGAGCTTCTCAGATCAGTAATCTGTCTGGGAATCTTTCTCACCATAACACAACAGAGTTAACAAGCTGTACTTTAGTTTTTACATACACCGTATCGTTCAAAAGTTTGGAGTCAGTGAGATAAAAAAATCAATTTGTGTTAATTCAGCAAGGACACATTAAATTGATCCAGTTTGTGGTCAGTGATGTTTAAAATGAAACAAATTAAGGATACATTAAATTGATGCAAACTAGAAGGTCATATATATATATATATCTTTTTTAAATTAATGATTTTCTTTTGAACTTCATATTCATCGAAAAAAATCCTGAAAATATATATTTCACTGTTTCCACAAAAGAAAATACAGCACAACTGTTTTCAACACTGATTATGAGACACTGAAGGCTGGTGCTGAAAATTCAGCTTTGCCATCAGGAATAAATAACATTTTGAAATGTATTCATCTAGAAAACCGTTTTAAATTGCAATAACATGGTTGTATTTTTGATTAAATAAATGCTGTTTGAAATATTATCAAAAAGAACTTTGTTGGCTCTTACAATTAGAGATGCGGACATCCTATGAAAGGTACTTTAGTTACTGTCCCACAGGTTGATGTCTATACAGACGTGGACAGACTGAGTTCTTTCAGGCATGTCAGGCTGTTTCACATACACAAGATTAAGTAGCAAAAGTGACATCCAAGACCAATCGGGCCACCCAGGAGAACTGCAACCAGCGGAAAGGCTGTCAGAGCCCCCCTTTACACCATTAATCTTCAAGCTTCTCCTGTGCTGCCAGCTCGCATCTCCTTCAGAACGGGACAGGAGAGAGAGAGGGAGGAGGAGGAAATAGAGAAAAGTAAAACCACTCTGTTTTTCTCCTTTTGCTTTCCCATAGATTAACTCTTTGAGAGACAATGTGTTACTTATCACTTGTGTGTAGTTTATCGGCACAGGCTGGATTATAATATTATATAATTATACACAGTTTTGACATTTAGACACCAAAAAAAAAAACATTGAAATTAAAAATTCATCTAAATGCTATTTATATTTGTACATAAGGTGAAAATTAATCTTAAATTAAAGGTGAATTTTAAATTAAGGATTAAATTGCCATTTTGACACCATCCTTGCTGATTTCTCATTTCAAAATGGAAATGAACGTGTCTATGTCCAAGACAGGACTGCCACACTCACGCCCTCTCTGTGGTAAAGTGTAGATGAATGAATGGGCCTCATTAAAGCAAAATGGAGATTCCGGCACTGAAGTGTGGGGATGGTCCTTGGACCTCTCAATTCTTTCAATGATCAATAGGAACTTTCATCTCATCCTTAGAGAAGATTCCTGGTCCCTTTACAGACAACACATATACAACCAATGGCAATGAATGGGGAAATGTAAAAGTAAAGAAAAAGGATCCAGGAAGCTGATAAATAGCAGAAAATGAGTGTTCAGAAAATGAGTGTCATGCTGTGGCATGCCCGAAGTCCCAGAGAGAGCTGTCTTGCTTTAGTCCAGTCCTGAGAACTGTGAGGAGGAAATCGACCCATCTAGAGAAAGCCTTTGAAGAGACCTGAACTCAAATTAAGGGACATGCCATGGATGCTTGCCCCTGTTTTTCTTCTATAAGAGCCCCTTTTTCATGGGATATATAGGCTCAATATCTTTCAAGCTTAAGCTACAAATAGGAGTCGAATTTAAACTTAACAATAAACATGTGAAAGCTAATATGTTTTATGCATGCGTTATATATTACATGCTTCCAGTTTCCCCAAAAAGCACAAGACTTTTTTAATCAAATAAAAGTTGCATGTTTTTAGCGGCATACTGTAGTTTTAATGTTATTAATTAGGCAACTCATTTACTGCACATTTACCATTTTTGAGTGATTTTATTTTTTTTAAATCAACTGCCTTTCTATGACATTCTTATAAAACGATCCTATAAAACGATCCTATAAAAAGAGAGAATGTTATTTGCTCTCAGACTTGTCACAAAACCCTATCATATGATTACAGTTGCCATGATGAAAAATCATCACTTGGTGATAAACATGCAATTATTAACACTGCTATGAAGTTATGGAGAAATTGTACTTTTTGTGGAAGTTGGCACCCATTTGTACAAATTATGATTCATTTGATGCATTAGGTAATTACATTAACTTTTCGAACATGAGCCAAAACTTGGGCAAATTATGCAACCACATAAAACAGTGAGAAATCAAACTCAGATGTTATAAAGTTATTAGCTCAATTTGTCATTTGCTCTGTATCAGCAAGATACAATCCAGAGGTGTTGTTATTTTAAAATGAACATCACAAAGAATATCAGAAACTTCCCACTTCTCCCAAGTCTCACTTCATGAAGAGAAGAATACGTATCGCTTGCGTTTGGACGCTGTGTGTTGCCGTACAGTGGTCAGACATCAACATGGCGTCTTCAATGTCACTCTTTGGTTTAAGCCGAATTATCTCTCTGAACTCAGTCACAAAAACATTTGTGAATCCTGCCAGGTAATAACCAGCAATTCAAATAATTGTTTTTCATTTATATATCTAGATGCAAAGAAATAACGCTTGCTTGGTTTGTTTATCTGTTTTGAGTTTCAGTGTTAGCCGGTTAGCTAACTAACAGTTAAAGTGTCATCTGTTAACATTATTTTTTTTAGTTTTATAAGATGGCTGTTTGACGCATATATTTTGTGGTATCGTAATACCACATAAGATTGTATCGTCCCTCCTATGTTCTTAACACGTTACACGGGTAACACATTTTTAATCTAGTCAACCAAACAAAAGGTTATAACCTGAGCTGTGCTCCATTTATAACTTATAGGAAGTGAAACTGGCTGATATTCAGTGATATAAAGGCTATTGTTCTAATTCTTCTATGCTGGTTTATTGATTGTTATTGTCAGAGGTCAGTGTGACTGAGCTGACTGTAGTGTGAAGGTTGTTGGCCCGTGCTTCGGACGTAACTCAGGCTGCAGAAAACAGTATATGTTAAGTAACATTTTAACATCTATAACATTAACATCTATAATATAGTACTATGAAACCAGTGAAAACAGTTCATCTTTGGAATATGACAATACATATGTTTCTTTATCTGTTACTGAAGTTCTGGAATTTGCAAAATAATTTTCACATCACATTGTTGTAAACATCTGACTGATTATGTTGGAAATTGTGCTGCTATCTTCTACCAATTTACTCTGTCCAATATACCTTAAAACATGTCATTAGTATTATTAAACTTTAAGCTAAAACTTTAATTTAGTCAAGAATTTTCTCATCTTAAAGTCAACATGAAATCTTGTTCCTCTTGTAAGGACATCTGTGATTACATGTTTATTGGCATGAGGGCGGTGGCAACTGTCGCTCACATGAGATGATCACACTCACAGCAATGGCAAACCACAACCCTCCAATCAGTATCCCATGGGCAAAATCAATTCCCATCCTCCATTTTTTCTTCTTCTTGGGAAGCTTTCATTTGGATATGACGTCACAATGGAGAAGAAGATGATCTCAACTTCTGTTTCATTCATGCTGATGTTTAAATTGTCTCTTCTGTCTGCTGAATATCAGGGCCCATATTCATAAAGAATCTCAAGTTATTACAGATTAAAGGAAACCGCTTGTTGTTATTATTAATTTACTACAAGTATGCTGCTAGCAGGCACATATTTACTTTCCAGTTGGTTCTTTGCAATGATAATAAAATACATTGTACATTAATGAATACATTGTATAGTTAACTACTTTTGCGAACTCGTCCTGAGACAGTTTGTCTGATTTTCACCAAAATTGCACCAGATCATCTCCAGGCATTGCTGACAAAAAATATGGAATTGAAGTCGATTGATCAAACCGTTTTCGAATAAACGCACAAACTAATTTTATGTAGCGCTTGCAAAAATATAAACAAGGCTGTATCTCCGCAACGCTTTATCGCATTCACACCAACATGCTGCGTTTTGGCGCAGTGCCACCTACTGGTCCGGAAATATGAAAAATGTCTCTTTTTGCTCATAACTTTTGTCCATAAATCATAAGTGTTCTCGTTGGATTCAGGGCGTCATGCCGAGTCGACTGATATCCAATCATCCCAGATCGGCCATTTTGAATTATGTGCTAAAATTGCTGTGTTTTTGAACGCTTGAATTCAGTACGATGCCCTGAAGGAGCCTGAGAAGTTTTGAAACGACTTATTTTATGACCGCCACTGTACTTCCATGCTTCAGAGTTCCGTCCTTCCGCATTCTGTCAAATATATATCTAAAAAAAAAATTATCGATTTTTGATTCAGAATCGTCCACATCCGCATCGCAATGCATCTAAGAATCTTTTTTTTTCTCCCACCCCTAGTGAATTGAGAGATTTTCACCAAAATTGACACACAGATCGGCTCACTCTGGACACATAAAAAAAATGGTGGGACTGAGCCTCTTGGTGGCACTATAATAGAACAAAACGTGAATTTCCTATTGACTTTTATACGGTATTGTGATGTAAAACGCTATACTTAATGAATGCATTGCTCTAACATTACTGAAACTCAGAGCTGAAGATAATCAGAAGATTAAGACAGTGCCACCTATTGGTCAAAAGTAATAAACCATTAAATCATTGCATGCTCCTTGCTGCAGTTGGTCTGCCACTCCCACCCATAATGGCATCTGTTGCCGCTCTTGCGCTTGTCCCCGGTAATGGATGCTTGCAGCTATATTAATAATTATTATTATTTGGTTAATGTTCATAATGTAGGTTATCAAATCAGATTGGTTGCAGAACACCTAGGGCCTTATTTACGAAACAAACATATGCAGAGCTAACTTCTGTTTAAATAATTTCTGAAACAGTTCTTAATATATTGTTTGCACCAGTTTAAATAGGAACATATTTCTGAATGATTAGTGCAAAAACTTACTCTGATGTTGTAAATGAATGAGATCCATTGAAGTGTTGGACTGTGGCCTCTGTTAAAAAGTCAGTAATTCGAATCTTGTCCAAATGTAAAAGGAGTTTTGTTTCCTCACCTGTCGGCTGTGTGTCGTTTACTCAATTGAAATGAGAGATCAGTAAGCAATTGTGTTGCTCTGTAATTCTCAATTATTGTTTGTGAATCGTGACAGACCAGCTACTGTTCAGTTTCAAAGGCTCAGACTGTAGACTGGCAGGACTACACCAATGGCTGTTTGTTGCTAACTTGCCAGAAACTCAGCAGGCAGAATTAATAGGGGCTGAGGCGAGAGATGTGTGCCTTCCTTTCTCCTGTCCCTCGACACACATCCTCCTCCTTCAAAACATTTCACTGTGCTGTTGTTTATACCCAAGTACAATTTTTTTGTGCTTGTTATCTTTATTATTTTTTAAATTCATCTTCCTGTTTTGCAGGTCAATAAGCACGTCAGGATGGAGGCTTGTAGAACAACAGGGACGGGAATCCCAGCTCATCACTGTGGATGAGAAACTGGTATGAACATTGGCTGTTTTGTTTTTACTGCGTTTGGTTTTTAATTGTACTGGGTCACAATTCTTATTTGCTTTTGTAATTCTGTAAAAGTTCAACTTCTTTAACACTTAAAAAAAAATATTTATTAATAATACATTTATTTTAATAAATGCTATTGTGCATTAGACACAGAAAAACATCCTCTCATAAAATTCATCTATGCTGAAATAGAGATTTCTAATCTTTTTTTTTTTTGTCCTTGAGAAACAATAATGACCTTGTTTACCTATGAGACTTCAGACACTCTGCTGGCTTGAATGTGTGGGACAGTTTTGGCAGAGTGGCGTGTTTGGGTGGACTCTCAAACTATCTGTGATTGTGAGCGGGCAAGTACACCCGCCTGGTTGAGGGCTCTCGTTTAATAGTAGGGGCCACTCTAAAGTAAATCTGCAAAAGGGCCCCCAAAAAGAGGGGATTGAAAGAAAAGGGGGAAACAGTCCAACAGTAGCAGACTCACAGGAAGACGGCGGCTGTCCTTTTATAATTGGCCACAGAGCTTTCATTGTTGTTCTCAGGCTAGCTGTGCCCATTGAATGGGATATTTGGTTGTGGTGAGGACTACCTGTCTTATTCAAGACATTTTAGACAGCCGCCTTGTAATAGATATTTAAATTAGCTGTAAATGTCATCTTACAATTTGCAGTAGTGGTAATGTAACTTTTACACAAGATTGCAGAAGGAAGAAAAGAAACAATACTTTTTTTTCATTATGGAAGTACTGCATGGCCATCACTTTCTTTTTAACTTGTGTGTATTTATGGCATGTTGATCATATGGATAGCATATGACTACAGTATTGTACAACTTGAATTGAAAGAATCTTTTCAAGTGGTACAATTTAGAATTAGTTTCTGCAGAACTGCTCTGTGAAGATGAACGTTCAGGTCCTCAGTGATCTGAGGTCATCTTTGAATGTCTTGTAGAATTTATATTGGGTGTTTTTATGGTTTTTTTTTTTTTTTTGACCAAATTAAATTCTACAAGAGAATTGAATCTCTAATTTTAATTTTTTTTATTTCCTGTAATTTCAAAAAATACAAAAATGTTGTGCACATCCCGAAACACCCAAATTGGGCTCAAGTTATGTAAACAAATAAAGTGTGAAGTCCGCACACTGATAGTTACTGCTCCAAAAGAATTTATTGAAAGGCAACGTTTCAACCGTCGGGTCTTCATCAGGTACAAAAAAAATGTACACACCACTATAAAAATGGCTAATATTAAAATCCTCATTCAACCCTAACTGTACGTTCACACCGCGGCTGGAAGTCATTCATTTTCAATGGAAGCTGGCTTCTCTCAGCTGCAAGGAGCGTCAAATTCCTCGGCGTCGCGTTTTGGGCGTTTTGAGCGTCAATCAGAAAAGTTGAAAGAAGCTCAACTTTATGGTAATGAGCTGTGACGCGGTTCAGCAGCAAGCAGCGGCAAACGCCAGCAACCAATCGGAATATAGACGTCCTTCACGTTGGCTGATTCCAGAGAAACACACAAGGTAAACTTTCGTTCCTACCAAAACATTAGTTCCGAAAAAATGGAAGAGAAGCTAATCATCGCCGTCTGATCGCAGTTGCTGTGATTCCTACTGGTTTGGTATAATTTATGACCTGATGTTGTTGGCTTATAGGACCACGTCACCGCATGAACGCAACTTTTATTTGAAATATTTACGAACGCTCGTTTTAAAGCGGGAATGCAATTAATTTGCTCATGGTGACACCGATTTGACCGCAAATAATAATAATAATAGCTAACTACTTTTTCCCGACCAAATGTGACCAAACGGTTATAAAAATGCTGTCATTAAAAAAATTCTTCAATGTATTGCTTGTTTTTTTTCTGTTTATTACATTTCATGTTGTGACATTTCTATTCTCCTTGCAACGTCAGAGCGTTCAAAGCGTCAAAAGCGTCAACAAGCTTCCCCGTACTTTTTGACAAGCGTCTTTGACAGGGCGGCCAGAGCTTCTTTGACGCTCAAGTCGAGGCGGGTGTGAACGTACGGTAAAGGTGACAAAGTGCTTAAAGTATAAATCCCAAAACATTCCCTCTGTAATAATTTCTTCTCATAATCTCCTCCTCTTGAGTATTTTGTAACCTTTTCTATACCAATATACTGCAAAGTGTTGACGTTATGGCCTACTTGTCTTAAATGACTCTATAGGACGGCACATATCTCCAGTTCTAATACTTCTGCAATGTTATTGGATAAATGTTTTACCCACGTATGAAAGACCACAAGGACAACGAATTAGATAAATCACGAGTGGAAGCACAGGTAATAGTACCACGTATCGGAATATCATGACCAGTACGTGGATGATTAAACGATTTACATTTGTGTGTAAAAGCACACTGGGTGCAATTACCACACCTGTAGTTACCTGGAGGAAGAGTTGGAATACCTTGTTTTGTACCTGAAGGATATTCAGATTTTACAAGCAAGTCACAAAGATTTAAAGACTAATTTTGGAAGTGATCGCAGTACCAATTTTAGCCACAATCTTGCATACGGCTGATGCCTGATAATTTAGGATTACATTTACATTTTACATTATTCATTTAGCAGACACTTTCATTAGCAGTCATTGATTCGAGTAACTTTTTTGACATTTGTTTATAAAGTGTTCTATTTCTACAATATATGGTGTAAAAACATCTTAGTGCTGCCCTCTTCAGGTTGAACGGTGGCTACTGCAGTTGAATTTTCCTATTGGATGTTCCGCACTTCGTGACGTACGCAGGTTTCAGCTCACCACGTGAGCTACGCCCTTGGCAGTATAAAAACCATCTTGTGTCGTCAAAACCACTGTAGGGAGTCAGGAATTGGAATTGTGAGTATTGAAAACGATCAGGATAGAGTGTTTTAGCATCTATTTCGTCCCCTCTATCTCCGCTGGGGTCTGCCCACTTTTTCAGCATATTCAAATATTGCCAGTGGGTGGAGTCAGGCTCTGACCAAGGGTTTAGTTACCCTTTAAAGGTCTAGGATGAAAACTATCGCCTCTTAAAATAGTATTATGATCCATTGATTTTTCTATACAGACCGGTATGGAGTTTCCCGTCTCATGTAGGGCCCTATAAAATCCGTTTTATTTTTTCCCAAATTCCATTTTATTTTTTCCCAAATTCCGTTTTTTTTCCGTTTTAATTTTTGGGAATTCATTTTTTTTACCCTTTACTGTTATTTTAGTTGTAAAAAGAGTGTGCTTTTTATTCTGTGGTCGCAGAAATTATAGGGCCCTACTCATGTATACTTGAACATCAAGGACACTAATGCTTTCTGGATCTCATTCCATAATAAAATTCACATGCTCAGTCCTTGAATTAAAGCAACATCAAGTAACGTTTCCTCTGCGGTCGCCCTACAGGTTGGAAGTGGAATTGTCCGTTTACTGCTGTCGTAAATAATTTAGCCTACCGCAGCCTACTGTCGTGCTCACACATGCTCTGTTTATCAAGGACCGGCTTTAGAATCATGATGACGATGCAAAAGCTACCCGGCTGCTAGGTATCTTACATGTAGTTGTAGTCTACTGGCGAGTACAATCCACCTCATCGGCAATTGTAACGCTTGCCGGAAAGGAAGTATGTTTCATTCAGACTACAGAAACTCAACCTGATCTGGCAATCTTACATGGGTATATCAGATAAAGGAATTCAAAGCGTTGGCTTAAGTGCATTTCACCATGTCACAACTTGAACCACTGAAATGATTTTGAAAACATTATTTTAAGGTAAAAAAAATCTTACTTAAAGTTGCTTTAAGATCGTTCAGAAAACATTAACATCTCTGTAGGTGTGGCCTTAGTAATCATAAAAAGGTCATCAATATACAGTTTGTAAAGCAAAATCTTTACAAAAAAGGACTCATTTAGAATGAAGTCATTTTCAAAAACTCCCATAAACAAGCAAGCGTAATTAGATGCCATTTTACAACCCATTGCAGTACCTTTCACTTCGTCGTTCTGAAAAATCTTGCTTCCACACATGTGATTTATCTAATTCGTTGTCCGTGCTTGTGTTCTTGCATATGTGGGTAAAACATTCAGACAATTACGCACGTAACATCGCAGTAATATTAGAACTGGAGATATGCGCAGTCCTGGTGCGTCTCATTTCTATACCGCAGTATATCGCTATAGAAAAGGTTAAAAAATCCTCAGAGAGGAGGAAGAAATTATTAGAGGTAATGTTTTTAGATTTATACTTTAAGCACTGTCACCTTGACGCGGTTAGAATGAGGATTATCATTGGGGGATTGCCATGTTTATAGTGATGTGTAATCACTTGAATTTTTTGTGAAAATGTGAGGTTTTTTTTTGTGAGTTGTAAAAATGTTATTATTATTTTTTTGTGTGTGTGTGTGACTTGTTTTATCATGTTACTTGTATTTGTCATATGATTGTTTTGTGTGTGCCCAATTAAGGTGATCACCTGTGTCTATTTAAAGTTGACTTCACTGTACATTAATATTGTACCTGATGAAGACCTGAGGGTCGAAACGTTGCCTTTCAATAAATTATTTTGGAGCAGTAATTTTCAGTGTGCGGACTTCACACTTGTTTATTCTAATTGATAAACTTGGGTGAAGTAAGTTATAGTCTGGTTAATTGGGAAATATTTTATATTATTGTCATTTATATTTTATATTACATTTAGTATAGATTTATCGGATGATATCAAAAGGCGAAATAAAATAGAGAGAATTATATTTTACAAAATCAAGCTCTGGTGTTTATGAATGATATTTCAGTCTACTATTTCTGAAACATCTAATTTTGAAAAGGAAAAAAAAATAAAAAATCTTGAGCTCCAGTGAGAGTGCTTGCAAATGTGCCTCTTTGCAGTGCAGTCAAATGTGTGGCATTGCAAATGACGGTAATTAAGGTCCTGCGTGATTGTGGCGGAGTCTGGGCACTTTCACCCTCTGGTGCCTGCACTGACTTGCTTTTGTTAGTAATTACAGTTTGATTAAGCATGCTGGGCCACGAGAAAGCCTGCGTGGCTGGCCAGTGACACAGCTTCACAGGGAATGTCTGAGCCATGCAAGAGCTCATATAACCAGAGCTTTCTGAATGAACTGAGTATGAGGATCTAATCTGCTTGTGAAACTCCTTTATATACTCCTTTTTTATAATGCTGATGTGTAATTCTCATTCATGCCAATTCTGTTTAATATGAAAAAAGCATTATGAGTCAGCCATTTGTATTTCCCTAAAAGCATAATCAATATGATTATATGGTGCTGTGAAACACTGCATCGTTAGTTTGAACGTCTGGGTCAGCCCAACACGCCGGCAGTGGCTCAACCAATGGTGTGAGTTTGGGATGGAGTCTGTTTGGCGGCCAATGGCAGACGGGGGATAGTGTTCATGTTATGTCATTTATTTGCTATCTGTTGCTAGTGGTCTAGAAATTACACAGTCCATTTACTGAAATTGAATGTATTTGCATGCATATTGAAATGTTTTTGCAAACCATTCTGCATATGAAAAATGCAAAACTGCAGTGAAATTTATGCCTAATTGCAAGCAAGAGGCATTTTGTTTAGCAGGTCGCCGTAAATTGAATGGACTTGTAAAAATAGCTGTCGAGCGTGTATCGTTGTTGGAGGCTCCAGGGTAGACGGAATTAAAGATCCAGACGTGATTCTGTCCTTCTCCCCCTTCCCCCTCTTTCCCTTCAGTGTTCATCTCAAGTGTCTGTTTTGTCTAGTTGTCCCCTCATACCAGGTGCTTGTCCAAAGAAAAAAAAAAACCAAGGCCGGCAAGTAGGTTAAAGGATATGGCTCTTTAAAGAGGATCTGACAAGAGGCTTTGTGTATTAGTCACTAAATGGTATTTCATTTGCTTAACACTTAAAGTAACCTTTAAAGTGCCCAACAGCACTTTGTGTGGCAGAGGAAGGACACTCGCACCAGCTGTAGTGCACACACGCTGTTCCTAACTTCTTTTTCATCACCATGTGATCTTCCAAAAGGGTCAACACACTTTTTTTTTTCGACTGGTCACTCTAAAAATATGAATGATTATGATGTAGTTGTTTGGCCTTTAGTAATAATTGGGTTGTCTGACTCGTTTATAAATCTTTTATTAATTGTAATTGCTATTAGGCCAATCACAATAACTGTTTTTTTGTTAGGCAAGATATTGTACCAAAAATAATTGCGATATGCAATATTATTGTCATTTCAAGACCATTTTATGCCTCTGAATATATTAGCAAAATCCAATCTGAATTTACAGTTCTTCAGATATATATATCCTTTTTAATGAAGTGGGATCTTAAACTTCTGAAGGTACAGTGATGTTTTTATTTAAACTTCAAAATTTAATATAATAAGGGATGGCAATAATAATGGTTCATTAAACATGTATTTTTGCAGTTCAAGAGTGTGATTTTATTTGTATCATTGTATTAAACATTGTATTAAACATGTTACAATAGTGTTACAATTGAAGAACATCATATTGCTTATGCATTACACAATAAGGTGGATGCCAATTAAACATTGAAGACAAGTCCACATTTAAACACTCTCCATGTATTCCAAGTATTTTCATGAAGTTGAAGTGTATTGTTTCTCACATAGTGGCACCAAACAGAATTGAAAAATGAAATATTCTCTTAATCTGCTTCTTCAGCCCTCGGTTGTTTAAAGGTTATAAATGCCTGGCCAATGGGAAGATCTTTCTAAGCACTAAAGAAAGCTTGCAATGTCTGTTGATCCGCAAAGATGTGCAGATCTCTCTTTCATGTTTATGTTAATAATAGTCTGTCTCTGTTTATCATGTGGATCATCCATCATTGGTCACAAATTGCTTTTTAACCAGAAAGTATGTTTCTCTATGTGGACACACCAATCTATAGGCCTAATGTCTTACCAAATCATTTTTGTTTTGGATGTTTGGATTTTTTTTTTTTTACCTTTTATTAATCACTATGTGAATTGTACCAGAACGATTCTGAAGGGATTGTGCTGAAATTATTATTAAAAAAAAAAAAACCTAATGAGAACTTGATTTATATACGGACACTACAGCCATCAGAAGTCATTGAGAGGCTCAACCCTGTAACCCTCCAGTACCTTTTTTTATCCACAATTTTATATATTATTGTCAGGCTGGGCTTAAAACATGCCATGACACTTGGAGTCCACTATGTCAGAAACGGCCAACAGATGAATCTGCTGTCGAAAATGTGTATGTGAGACTGATTTGTGTTTCACATCAGAGTGATCAAGCAAAAGTCAAGAAAACTCTTCTGAAGGGTGTGTTAAAGTTTAAAAATGTCAGTTTTATGAATATTTCTTATCACATGCTGTTAAATCACTTCAGAGTTCAAAAGTGTCACCTTAAGAGCATTTTTTCTTTCTTCTGTTCTGTTCGTACACCAAATTCTTTCTTGTTTACACTTGGGTATCTGTCTTGTCGGCCACACTTGGCTCTACCAAGATGCACGCAGGGCTCATTCAAGCAGTCGGCCCCACAGTCTGCCGCTCTGAAAAGGCTCTCATGCTCTTTATTCACAGAGGAGCCAGAGGTGTCAGAAATATAGACACGCTTTCACGTGACGGAGACTTTGCCAGTCTTTTCTCCCTCTCTCTTAAGCCTGGCATTCTGTCTGCACATACAGGTATTGAAGGGCTCATTGAATAGTGTCAAACTTCATAGTTCTCATTTTGCTTCCTGTACATGCAAGGAGAAAAGTGCAGTGTTTTCCTTTTGTGGTCCCTCTCTCTGGCCTAATTTTTCTTTCCCCTTGAAGCAACATATTTAAGGCACAGCCGCTTGCTTTGTCTATGTGCCTTTGTGCATTCGTCTGTTGCTTAGATCACCCTCGTAGTTTTTGTTGTCCTTAATGTATGCAGGCAAGACTGAGTCTAGACTATTTTTTCCCATTTTTTTTGCAGGACAATGGGAAGTATTTCAGTTTTTTTTTTTTAAATATTTAAGATATTATTCGGTCTGAATGTAGGGTGTATATGGAATAACTAATAGTAAATATTATTTAATTAATACTTGTTATATTATTTATCTTAACCAGAAATATATATATTGTGATTTAAGCACGCACATTGAATTGAAGTCTTGAAAGTCTGTTTAGACTAATTGTCATTCTGCTCTGCAGTGTCTTTGAACGAGCCCCCTTCTTCTGTCCTTTGCGCTAAACATTTGTAACAGAAACAATATCATGTTAGATATTTTTGCTATTTCAGCTTTCAAGCTAACTGAATCTGATCCTAAGGTTTGGATATCCACATCATGGAAAATGTTCTGACGTTTTGCCAAGTATTTGTTGTCATTAAGTTACTAACTAGGCTCTGATCTAGGAGTTTAAGTCATCTTTGACCATTTTTAAGATTTGTTTATCATATAGCCAAACTTATTTTCTCCCTTTTACTCAAATTATCCTGTAAAATGGAGCGTATGGTACTGTATTTTCTTCCCAGCCTGCTGAAGTGTCACGTGAAGACTTTGTGTAAGTCTGTGTTTGGTGGCCTTTTGTTCACAGTTCATGCTAAAGAACCTCCTTTATATGAATCAAGTGGCAGATGATAGACAATGATGAAAATTTGATTCTTTGAAGTTGTAATAGCGTTTGAAATGTGTGAAGTTCCTGCATTGAAAAGTGAGCTGCTTGTAGGATTCACAACCTTGGGTGGCTGCTTGCTGGGAGGTTTGTCTCTGTGGTGTTGCCGACTTCCCATTGCTGGTCGCTAATTCCTAAAGGAATTGGGCTCTCTTTCCCTTTCAGCAGACACTCCTTTAGCTCAGCTGCACCACACTAGAGTCTAGGACCATGAAGCATGCTACTGTACACATCTTTCAGATCACCTCCTTGTAACAGTCCTCTCTTATTCTTTTTATACAATAAACCATGAGCACTATTAAAAGGGTCATGACATGGATTATTTTATCTTAATATGTTCCTTGGGGTTCACTTTATAATGTTAATATAGCTTTTTGCCCAAAAAAACAAAACAGTTTAAACAAACACACGCACGCATGTGCGCACACATACACACATTATATAATAAAATAATACTGTATGTATTATTATTATTATTATTATGTGGAAAAACAAAAGTTTTCAACTCTCATTCTGCCCATCTGTCTGAAATAACCTAAAGTGGAGGCTCCTTTAAGGCTTTTCCACAAACAGTCACTGTTATGATTGCCTGACATCATTACATAGGAAACCATATCAACGTCCACTCGCTATGCACATAAGTGTTTAAAAACCGTTAGTGAAGTAACAGAAGTCACGGTTTGGTACGTACCTCAGTTTTGGATTCATGGTCCGATGGAAGTTTGGTACAACAGGAAAAGGCAACAAATCCCCAATGCTAGGTTTCTTTTCATTTATTTTAAAGAGACAGCAGTGCAAATTACAGTTTACCAGCAGCATTAGGTCCCCCCTGAGATAGTTGTACTTTGTATGTTTGATGGAATCGTTTGCTTGTCTTTATTTCTTATTGTATAGCTTCTTATACTTTTTTAATGAGTCATTGATCATTAAAACTGACGCATAACTAAGAGACAGGGTTGTGTCATTTCATTTTATTATACATGTACAGTACTGTGCAGTAGTGTTAGGCACACTAGTATTTTCACCTCAAAGAAATGGTTTTAAGCCAGTTATTTATATATTGTGTTGTAGTGTCTCAGTAGGAAATATCAGTTTACATTTCCAGACATTAATTGTGCCATTAATTGTAATAATCCAGTGAAATTTTTGAATGCACAAGGATTCTGACAACAGCCAGTGCTCCACATGGAGGTTGGATCTCACCATCTTCTGAAATTATATGAAGAAACAGAAAAAAACTGAGACTAAGACCAGAAGAACTGCGGCAACGTTTCAAAAGACGCTTGAAAAAACCTGCAAAATTAAAAACTATGTGCAATACCTGGACAAAAGCTGTTTTAAACTTAAAGGGTACTAAACACCTATTGATTTGATTTAGTTAACTGTTAAGAGTTAATAACAGTTAATAATAGTTAACTAATAAAAGTGAATTGATAAATAAAATCTATTTATGATTATGACATTATTTTTGAAAACATTCTCATTTATAGCATTTTTACACAAGTGCCTTTTTCACAGTACTGTAGCTTTGCAGGCAGGCAGGCACTACCTTCGAGACGTTGCCGCTGTTCTTCTGGTCTTAGTCTCTGTTTTTTTCTGTTTCTTCATATAATTTCAGATGCACTCGATGATGGTGAGATCCGAACCTCCGTGTGGAGCATTGGCTGTTGTCAGAATCAAAAATTTCACTGGATTATCCCAATTAATGGCACAATTAATGTCTGGAAATGTAAACTGATATTTCCTACTGAGACACTACAACAAAATATATGAATAACTGGCTTAAAACCATTTCTTTGAGGCAAAAATACTAGTGTGCCTAAGACTTCTGCACAGTACTGTACATGCACTGAAGATAATCTGTACATAAGCACATATTGCCTGAACCACATTAAAGTTTTGTGAGTGACGTTATCATTAACGCTGCTGTACCATTTGAGTTGCATTACAGTGCACTCCCCCTTCTGAATTGGTCGCTTTATTAATGAGCTGGGCTAAGCTAAGTGCTAACAAAGTTTCGCTGCAAGACAGAGCGATTGAGTGTCACGCACTGACACGAGAGGTATGCAACAACTTGTTTTAGTTAATGGAATAACATAGTTTAATATGAAAAAACGGTGGAGTATCCCTTTGAGCTAGATCAGATGTCATGATTGAAGTGAAATAAATGAGAAGTATAAATTGTGGCATTACTCTTACAGTATATTTTCTCATGTTACATCATATTTCTTACACGTGGTTTGCAGCATAATGTTTATTGAATGCTTGTGAATGCAATGTCATATCAAAGGTATTTTGATTTGTCACGCGGAGATGTACAGTGCACGACAGTGCACACTCAATGACTGAATTCTAAATCTGCATTCGGGCAAATTTGCTAATCATAAACAAAGTGCAGAAAAGAGATTGCAAAAAAAGAGAATGCAAAATGAGATGCAAGAGATTCATTTTACAGTATAGACCTCTTCAGTGATTATAAAAGGAGTTTTTGCAAAAGCGCATAATTCACAAAATATTGAAGTCATCATGGCCTCCGTGTTCTTTGCCCGCTTTCTTTTATTATAATTTATTTGGTTTGAATAACTGTTTTGTTTTTCATGCTACTGAAATATCAATATGAACACTGTAAATAATAAAACTGTAATTTTTATGGTAAAAAAGGCAGCTGAGATTGCCAGAACTTTACCATTAAAAGTATGGTAGGAACATTCATGGATTTACAGACTTAACTTAAAATTTACAGTATTAAACCTTATTTCATTTTCTGATAAAATGTTGATTTACCAAACTTTTGAAAAATTGATATCCGCTTTGTACCATTGTAATACACTGACAACCAACAATCATCACAGCAGTGATGAGAGTTACATGAGCAATCAAAGCTCATCACAAGTAGCCTTTCATTAGAAAGTTAATAGTTATATAACAGCTGCACAGTGTCATTCACACAAACATTAAACTCCATCATGGTAACACACATGAAATAAAAAAAATGCAATAAACATTAATTTAGCAACATTAAATGTAACATAAAACCCTTATGTACCTAACTGATTAGACAAAAAAAAGAAAACCGAGGAACCATAGTTATTTCAACAAAAATACATAAAATGTCAAGTCACACAGGGAATTGTGGGAATGTCAATTTACGTAAATCTAACAGTATTTTACAGTAAAATTATATCACAGTTATTTAACATATATGGTACGGAAACTTTGTTAACCAATTAACAGTTTTGAGCTGTAGTATTTTTACAGTCTTTTACTGTTAAAATCACGATTATTTTTTACAGTGAAGCCTTGATTTTCTAATCTGTAAAAGCAATAAACAGTAGCTTGTGTCTGAAGCCAAAATATTGACTTGCTTTTCCCTGCACAAAAACTTTCTATTAATTAACAATAATGATTTTTGTCATTGCAGCTTGATGGGCATGAGCAGCATTAGATGGTCTGTGTAAACAAATGCATTTCAGATGCAATTCTGTTCCACCTTTGCAGTGTAAAGATGGCTTTTGTTGATGTTTAAAAAAGTGCAACAATCTATAGTATTTTGATTGATGATTTGAAAAAAAAAAGAACACAAATACATTTAATAAGGTAGTTGTAGCAATGGTAAAGATTCAGGGAAGGAGGCGAGAACTGGCAAACGTTCAACGTTACTTTTAATTCTAATATAAACAAATAAAAAAAGAAAGTAAAGCATCAGCGCCTCACTGACGACTGCCCCATAAACATAAAACACAACATAAATAGTCCAGGCCTGGTCCTCTCTCGTCCTTCACTATCATTACTTCTTTTATCCTTCCGGAGCTACACCGGGACAGACGTGACCCGCCCTGCTTGCCTAAAGTAATTATAATAATTTCCTTTTCAAAAGGTAAAAAAAAGACCCTGAAAAATCAATTCCAGGAAGCAAATAATTTCCCTTAATGGAAAAGTACATTTCTGATCTTTTTTTTAATTATTAATATTTTTCAGTTAGTCATTTAATCTAGCACAATTTTTGTTTTCAGACAATCCAGCTTAAATTGATTTGGGTAAAACTGTGCAATCGTATTGTTACCTTTGTAACTGCCCTGAATATTTCACCTGCTGAGATCGAAACCTTCAGGTTTAGTGTACTATTCATTTCAAGTTCGCAGTGTGCTTTTCACTTTCACACCTGAAAGCCCAGCATTCTGACCTCTTACTGGAGACCTGCAGTGAAGATCACAATAGACTGTCTCGATGCATTTTGAGAGTGTGAGAAATTAGCTTGTCTAGACAAGTGCATGTCTGCATTCAAAAAAAGAAGGATTTGGGCTTTTATGCACTTTGGGGAATAGTATAAATATGTGAGTTGTGAGAACAACAAAATTTAGTTTTTATGACTTTTAAGAGCACAAATGTGAATCTTGTTTTTGGCAAACAATATATTAAAGTGTAACTTCACCGATTTTCACCTGCTTTGTATTGTTACATAGCCTGGGTGCCAGGCCGAACCCTGCCCACAACATTTTTGGTCAGGGAGTTCGATCTGGACTTGATCCATTGAGGAATAATTATGTCGGTTCTGTCGGGCCAATCAAATTGCCAGGGCGGGCTTTATACGATGATGGACAGATGGTCTGCAGTTACGTAATCACGTTATCAAAGAGTGCTTGGGTTGAACTGGTTTCCCTCAGATGACTGCAACTGGAGAATTGAGATGTTTAGATTCTGCTATCGCGTCTGTTGCAAAAGAAATTGACGGCGTATTCATTTTAAAGACAATTCGTTTTAAAGATGAACTGCAATCAAGGCATTTGTCAATAGGAAAAATGTGTTCGCGTCTTTCTTCGGCAAAAGTTTAATTGATCAGCTGGCTCCAATGGCCGCTAAGATGAGAAACCCTGTGGTCGTTGTGTTTTTTTTCCTTTGGTTGCACTCATGGAGGACCAAGTAAAAGAAGCAACACGTTATTTTACTACTACTTCCAGTGTGCAAGCAGTTGAGTTCTGTTGACAACTATTAGTAGCTCAACATGCATCACTTTCTGCGTTGCTCTGATTGGTTGTAGGTCTATCTGATTCAGTGCAGAGTATCTTTTTTTTCGGTTTGTTTAGACACGCCTCATAATCAAAGCCCTACGGAGCAGTATCAGACTCACATTCTGACTAGAATATGAGTATGACGAAGTCAAGCTAATTGTTACAGTGTCCGTATTATAAATGAACAATGTTACACATTTATGTGAATTAAATTCACATTTAATTGTCAGCAAAAGTCTTTTGACCGTTTCAGGGCTTTCGTGAAGTCTACAGATTATACTTTAGAATTTTTCTTAATTGACTGATGGTTATTAACAACAGTTATTGTAAGAGTAAAAAACACTGATCGTTTTATCATAGTCGTACTATGTCTAATCTTTAAACAGCATTAGGGCCGCACGATATATCGTAATATATTATTACGATATATAGGCTACTTCAAAATGTTGTGAAAAGTAATTTTTATGTTGACGCATATTGCAGAGAATAGACTGCACGCGACTGTTACTTAGAGTACTGTAGTTCACTTTAAAAAAGTGCTTTTTTGCTGATAATTTACTCACCCCCATGTCATCCAAGATGTCTTTCTTTCTTCAGTCGAAAATACATTTTTGATAAGGTTTTTGATGAAAACATTCCAGGATTTTTCTCCATATAATGGACTTCAATGGGAGCCAAATGGTTCAAGGTCCAAATGGTTCAAGGTTTCAGTGCAAACTGTAAAGGGCTTTAAACGATTTCAGACGATGAATAAGTGTCTTATCAAGCGAAACGATCGCTCTTAAAAAAACAAAAAAAAAAACAAAAAAAGTTTAAGTTTTATAAGCTCAAATGGTCGCCTTGCTCTGTTCTGTGATGCACGTTCATGACTCTCCTATTCGAACTCGTTTATCAAAAGGAACAAATCTTTTCTTGAGTCAACTCATTGAATGAACAAAATGGGGACCATTTAAGCTTACAAAACTTAAACTTTGTTATTTATTTTTTAAATGAGCGATCATTTCGCTTGATGAGACTCTTATTCATCGTCTGGAATCGTTTAAAGCCTTTTGAACAGTTTGTACTGAAACTGTCTTTTGGACCTTGAACCATTTGGTGGCCAGTAAAGTGCATTATATGGAGAAAAATCCTGGAATGTTTTCATCAAAAATCTTAATTTCGTTTCAACTGAAGAAAGAACTACTTTATATATTGGATGACATGGGGGTGAGTAAATTATCAGCAAAAGTTTTTAAAAGTGAACTACTCCTTTAAACGTGACTTGCTTGATTTTAGATTTAAACTCAAAAAGCTGAAGAAAATGACTCATTGCGGTACTGGCGCTGTCTGACACACCGATGCGTGTGCACAGAAAGCCTCCTCTCAGACAGCATGCAATCCCAAACTGACAGAACAGTAGTTTCTTTCAGTTTTTACACTCCATTTGTGTTTGTGGTAATCAAGTTTGAAATGTTTTGGAGGTTTTTCAGATTTTCCGTTGTGGCGTTCTCTCCATGTTTATAACTGTTTATATCTGTCTACAAGAATACTTGAATACTTCACTGGAAAAAGAAAATAACTCACTCCCGCTAAATGTTTACTATTTAAATTCTTGCACCCGGGAACAATACAAGGTGACAGTTAGTTTGTGAAGAAGCATTTCCCACTAAAGCATCCATAGCACACTGTAGGGAGTGGCCTTGGATGGCAACATGCCCAGTGCATTATGGATGTTGAAGTTTTCCTACCTATTTGGCAAAAGTAAAGACAGCAGCCTTTCTCCGTTTTCTCTAGTCTGTATAGGCAGCCAAGTTTTATTGAAAGCTGATTTTGCCATCAGTGAAGTACCCCTCTGACTCTTACGGTTTGATGAACAGTTTTGCCTTTAATCATATTGTACTCGTATGAAACTGTTCTCATATCTCTCTCTTTTTGTCAGGACATCACAGCTTTCACTGGTGTTCCCGAGGAGCATATTAAGACGCGCAAAGTCCGTATCTTTGTGCCCGCCCGCAATGCCATGCAGTCTGGCGTCAAAAACACTCAAAAGTGGAAGATGGATTTTGACACCAGAGAGCGCTGGGAGAACCAACTGATGGGCTGGGCCTCCTCGTGAGTGGGCGTCATTATGATGAATGTGCTTTTTGAATTGCCGGATAATCTATTGTCTGAAAAATTTTTTATTCCCAATCTAGGGGAGACCCCCTGTCCAACATGGTGCTTAATTTCAGCACTAAGGAGGAGGCTATCGCTTTCGCAGAGAAGAACGGTAATCCATTTAGACGTTTTTCCACTATCGTGACCATATTTTTAAACACTACAATCTTCCTATTAGAATCGCATCCAAAAACGTCTCTTGAGAGAGAGGATGCTTAGCTTTGAAAAGGAAATGTGTTTGTGTTTGTGGCATAAAGATTTGCATTTATCCTCACCCTGTCTTCTTCGGCCTGGTGTTTACACCGCACATCAGCAGCAGTGGACGTATCCCAAATCCAGCCTGTAAGATATACTTGGCTGAGACCTGCTCTGTGCCTGTTTATTTTTACAGGTTGGAGTTATGATATAACAGAAAAGAGGGTCCCTAAGCCGAGAGTGAAGTCATATGGAGCAAACTTTTCCTGGGACAAAAGGACCAGAAGGTCGACTAAGTGGTCGTCCCATCTCTGCCGGTCTGTGTTATCTTTAACAGACTTGTAAAAATAATATACTCTATGTATCTAATAAACTTTCTTTACAACATCTGTTTTTTTTTATTGTGCTTCCTTTACCAAGTCTGGAGATTACTTGATTACGCGGTGGACCACGGGCCGCCAGCTAATCAGAGTCACTCAGGCATGCATTTCTGCACTACAGCCTTGGACGGTGACCGATTGGTTTCGACGGGGCGTCACGATGGGGACCTTCTCTCACCGGAAGGTAATCTCGACAGACGCATCCAACACAGGCTGGGGTGCGGTCTGCGAGGGCTCACCGGCCTCTGGCCGATGGTCGGATCGGGAGACCCCATTTCACATAAACTGTCTCGAGATGCTCGCGGTCGAGATATGCACTGTTGCAGTTCCTCCCGCGCATCCAGGGTCACCACGTCCTGATTCGTTCAGACAACATGACAGTGGTATCCTACATCAACCGTCAGGGCGGGGTCAGATCCAGGAATCTCTTCCTGCTGACACGCCGCATTCTAGTTTGGTCCCAGAGTCATCTGCTCTCGCTCAGAGCGACGCATGTCCCGGGACACCTAAACGACGGTCCAGACATTCTATCCAGGAACCTTCTCTCTCCAGGAGAATGGTCCCTGAACCCTCTTACAGTCCAGTCACTGTGGCGCCTCTTTGGCAGAGCGGAGATAGATCTCTTCGCGACAGAAGAGAACTCGCACTGTCCGATATTCTTCTCGAAGAACGAGGACGCGTTAGCGCTAGAATGGCCATACCGCCCGCTCTATGCCTTCCCTCCCATCTCCCTGCTACCGCAGGTCATTCAGAGAATCAGGGAATTTCGCCACCCGGTGCTCCTCATAGCCCCGCGTTGGGAGAATCAGATTTGGTACCCGGAGCTCACACAGCTGTCTCAGACAGCCCCGTGGCCCATCCCGGTCAGAGCAGATCTCCTCTCTCAAGCCCGCGGCACAATCTGGCATCCCCACCCGCAGCGCTGGGCGCTTCATGCATGGGTGACCAACGATTACACGTTGATTTGCCAGAGGGAGTCTTGAATACGATCAAACACGCTAGAGCGGCATCTACCAGAAAGCTCTATGCGGCTAAATGGTCTGTATTTTCAAAATGGTGCACCGAAAAGAATTTGGACCCCCTTAAGTGTGAGGTCTCCTCTTTGCTCTCCTTCCTTCAAGATATGCTGGACAAGGGCAGAACCCATCCACCCTGAAGGTTTATGTGGCAGCCGTCGCGGCCTTCGTTGGTCCCCGACGCGCCCAGTCTATTGGCAAAGACGAGCTGGTTATCCGCTTCCTCAGGGGAGCCAGGAGGATGAACCCCCTCGCCCCCCTCGGTGCCGGTTTGGGACCTTTCAATAGTCCTCGAGGCCTTGAAAGCCCCCCCTTCGAACCGCTCGAGTCTATTGACCTCAAATATCTCTCCCTAAAAGCCGTTTTTCTGATCGCTCTTGCCTCAGTTAAACGGTGGGCGACATTCACGCGCTCTCTTCGAACGCGTCGTGTCTCGAGTTTGGCCCTAACGACTCCGTCGTCATTCTCAAACCCAGACACGGATATGTGCCTAAGGCGATTGGCACCCCATTTAGAGCACAGGTGATATCCTTATCGGCTCTGCCCACCTCTGATAGCGAGCCCAATGCCAACCTCCTCTGCCCGGTCCGGGCGCTGAGAGCGTACATTACACGCGCTGCCACGTTCAGACGGTCTGAGCAGCTGTTTGTGGCGTTTGGGGGACGCACAAAAGGCTTGGCCGCTTCTAAACAAACACTATCCAGATGGATAGTAGACGCTATCGCCTCCGCCTATGCGGCTAAAAATCTGCCTTGCCCGCTCGACGTCAGGGCTCACTCCACTCGAGGCATGGCCTCCTCGTGGGCTTGGTCCTGTGGTATTTCTATTCATGATATCTGTGTGGCCGCGGGCTGGGCTTCCCCGTCCACCTTTATCAGATTTTATAACTTGGAAGTACCGGCCTTACAGGCTAAATTACTAGCGGTCTAACCCGCCGCAGCGTCTAGCCACGCTTTATGGGGAATCCTTCAACCGGCTAGCCCCTTGATCTTCCCCTCCATTCTATGGAAACTTCCTATACTATGGCCCGCTATGCCGGCCGCCTGTTAGGCCTCATATTCTCATATAAACGGCGTCTGCCCTTTATTATTATTCTCCACTATTGCTCCCTCCACCCTCCCGGGGATGCTTGTGGTGACTGACCGGGCACGGCGTTGACCAGGGGTTCCCGTAGCGTAAGCTAGCTTACGCAATACGAGAGAACCTCTCGTAAGAGAACGGAATCGGTTACCTAACGTAACCTCGGTTCTCTCTAGATGAGGGAACGAGTATTGCGTTCCCGGCCGTGCCCGCTCTAACAGCGATTCGCTTCATCACTATAAATCGTTGTTCCAAACCGCGGAGAGTGCTTATATACACTCAAGCCACGCCCCTTCGGCGGGCTCTGACGTAATCAGCGAGCGTCGTCCGCTCATTGGGCGCGGGTTCAGCGCCGCTCTCCGATTGGTTTGAGCACTTCCCAGAAACGAACCAATGAGCCTGCTAGTTAGCCCGCTCTAGGTCCTGCACCTGAGAAGTGCGTTGACAATGTTTACAAATTATAAAAATTTTTGGCTTCAATTGTTCGGCAAAGAAGAATCTTTCCCGTAGCGTAAGCTAGCTTACGCAATACTCGTTCCCTCATCTAGAGAGAACCGAGGTTACGTTAGGTAACCGATTCAGTTTTCATCAGAGAGAACCAGTTTAAATCTGAAAGGTTTGTGTGGGAAAAGCTCTTTGTTTTCTGGCTGGTCAATCTCAGAGACACAGTAATTACACCAAACATAATGAGATTAATAAATGGATGGGTACATGTTTTATCAATAGCAGAACTCAGTTCTTTAAAAAAAAATCCACACCATTGACCAATTGATATGTATTTTTTATTGATTTCACTCTTAATATCTGTACAAATACATCAAACTTTGTATATACATATGACATTTACATAAAAATACAAAACTATATATTTATAACTGAATTTTGTTTTTATATTGAGATGTCTGAAAATAAAAATGCATTTTGACAACAAAGTGAAAACAGTGAAAAAGTGAACATTTTATATATTGATACGGCATCCTCTTTACGACCTTTTCTTTAGCTCTGCAAGAGCAATATAGAGCAGAATATTGGCAAAAACAAGACAAAAAGTTGCATGGCACGGTTTTCTCAAACAAGTATCACCCACTGCTAATTTCTGTTCTATTGCAAACAGCTGCTGTTGATGACCGGCAGCATTTTGTACAAGTTAATCATCAGGGGTTTCCTATATGAGAAACGTTATCCTGCTGCACCATATCACAAAACATTGAAGAACGTTCAAGAAAATCCCTTTGGTCAGTTACACTGAACTGTAAACAAAACCAGAAATATACATGTATATTAAAGAGTGACATTTTTTCCAATGCATTTCCATTTTTTTCCAATAAATAAACTTACAAGCTAACATGCAGGTATGTTTGAAATAAACATCTGTGATACAGAATTGACATTGATAAGCATTTATACAGCTCAGGGAATGCAATTTACAGCTTGCAGAAGACTCACACTTTACATGATAGCATTTTACCTCACAATAAATAACACTGCTTCTCTTTGGACAAATATATATCTGTCATAATTAAAAAAAAAAAGAAAGAAAGAAAGAAAAGGGAAAGACAACACAAGTGATAACAAAATGGCATGATAGACAAGTAAGCCAGACACTGTAAATGTATAAATTATAAAACAGAACACTGTATAAATAAACATCAAGCAGACTGAACTACATGTATACTACTTTCTTTTTCTCTGAAAAATAAATTAGCATACACATATGTACAGTGTGGACATGATTCCGTGCCCTAGGACTGTTCCACTGGTTGATAGGGCTTTATCCATCCAGTACAGGTGATAATTGGATATAAGCCATGTAGTCCTGGTCTTCCTCATCATCATCTTCCTCCTGGTCTTCAGTAATGGCTATATGGGAGAATACATGGTAGCTGTTGCATGAATATAGACCACAACAGCGCAGAATGTATGTGAGTATTTGTCTTTTTATCCCAAAGCCTCTGACAATCTAGTGGGTTTTAGGCTACTTGCCAGCTTGACCAGGTGCTCTGGCTCTCAAATGTATGCGACAAATGTACATAATAAAGGAAGTCACTGGTGTGACGGGACAGGGCCGATCTTTAGAAGCTTAAGTGGCTTTTTTTCTGGTTTTGCGTCTATGTTTTGCCATCACTTTGGATGCACTGTTGTGCACCGAGTCGACCGTAGCTACGTGGTCAAGCAATGGCACAGTTCTGAGGTATATAATATATACATATATATATGTATATATATATATATATATGTTCTACATAAAAGTTTACATTGAAAAAATGACATAGGCAAAGCAATGAAACAAATAGTCCCTCACAAACAAATAGGACAACACGATCACAGCAGAACTGCACACACATATTCACCTTTCTAATGTTAGATGGCTAACAGCAGAGACTGAGAACTAATAACAATCTTGTCCTGCAAACTGTAAAATGCTGGAGTCATTCAAACCATGAGGTGATCATAAAGTTGGTCCCTTGAAATGATACCTTAAGGCACGTGAACATTAAGGTAAGCGATTCATTCACATTGATCTATTTGATTGGTTTGCTAGCACAAATTGGAATGTAAGTATTCCCTCTCTTTGATGCTGTATTATTGATAGCAGATCTAGCTTCATCAATTCATTCTCAAAGCTAATTAACCATCTGTCGAAATAGGTAGTCTAGTTAACTTTTAAACAACGGCACCAATGTTACAATCACCTTATGTGAGTGTAAGGAAAAGGATTCATGTCTTTTCAAACCCTCAGGGCTATTTATGTCATAGTGCATTTGAAGTCATTGATTACAGCCAAACGCATAAATCAAACAAAAAACAAAATGTATAAAACACTTACATAATAACCTTGAATATGGAATTGACAAGTTGATATGATTGTATACGTCTCTACATTTACGCTATAACAAAGGGGGAAATATGAACTCAACCTGCTGGTCAGGTCAGAGCGAACTAGAATTCAAACATGATGATGTCCGCTAACTGCAAAAGTTAGTCCGCACATGTTTTCTTGTTAGTTAAATGAAGAAAATTAGTATGTCAAAGGACTCCTTGAAAGAGCTCTTTGAAACATTTTTTTTTAACTCTTTTGTTTTTTTTAATACATTGATTTCCATTGATTTAGTAGGTTTTTTTTTTTTAAATAAACATTTCTTTTTCTTCTCAAGAAAATGCGAAATGAATGAAGCCAGCCAAAGAGGACATGCAAAGAACTTCCAATCATAAGTCCTTTCTGTAGCTTAACTCTTAGCAGCAGGAAGGGAATGAAGAGGCGTTATTTGGAGGGGTGGGAGGTTTTGGGGAGGAGGTTGCTTGGGGCAGCATTGGATTGTCTTTTAAGATGTATTACTTACAGTTGCAAGATCCTAAATGCTTAACCTCCAGGAGAACCCCCAAAGAGCAAGCGGCCTGCTTCATGGTGCACTCGCTGGGATATGTGGTGTTGTCGCTGGCGCACACGGCCTCCTCCGAGCGACTTTCTGGGCATGACTCCACACAAACTGAACAGCGCCCGCGACCCATCTTGGCATCCCATAGACACTTCTTCCCTGTGCTGCACTGGATATCATCGCATGACTTGGCCTCTGTAAACACAACAGAGGAAAAGAACCATCAATTTCTACTGATAACACTCCAGAGTTTCCTAAAAAGAAATACATAAATGTAGTTGTTGTGGAGAACTGTTAGCAAGTCACGCTCAGTTTGTTATTACACACGAGATGATGTTGCCAACATCAGGAAACAATTAGACACCAATGACTTTCCTTTGCAAGTAATAATCACAACTGGGATTGTTACGAAAGACTAATGGAACAGAATGCATTTGGGATTTCGCCATTGTTGCATTACGCACTCTGAACCAATAGCCCACCAAACTGCACAATTTCTATATTTTTAACTTTCTCATTTAAATGAAAAATCACAACTCCTAGCAAAATTTGTGTGAACACTCACTGATGCATTTCCCTTCGTACGCCACTCCAATGGATCTACCGAGCAAGCACGTGGCTCTCCTTAAATGGCACGCGCTGGCGTAAACAATTCCCATCGTTGCCACAAAGGTACTGATCCGGGGATGTAACCTCTGGGCATATGCGGTTGCATGTCACACAGTATGCGTTGTTTGTCTGGTCCACCACACAAGTTCGAACTTCCCGGACACAGGACATCACGGCACGTCTCTGCGAAGATGAGAAGGGAGGACTGGAATTATTTTCTTATTTTCACAGCCAATGACCTAGTTGACCTAGACTTTCTTTGTAATTAATTCAATTTTTGTAGTATAAACACCTATTGTAAGTACTGCAGGGCTGGATAAAAGTGCTGTAATCTCTCTTATGACTAGACAGTTTTGTTGTTTTTCTAAGACCTTTTTTGTGTGAAAACAGTGTTACATACTTTTGCATTTGCCTTGATACTGCACCTCCAGATCTGGGTGCCCTTTGCATTTGGATTTCAGAAGGGCACATTCATCTCGGTATGTTTTTCCGTCTGAGCCGCACACCGGCCCCTTCCAGGTGATATTGGAGCAGTCTGGGGCGCAGACGCAGCGAAGGCTTACTCCTCCTGTTCATTTTACATCTCTTCCCAGGGCCACAGTCCACATTATCACATGTCTCTAAAATTCAGAGAGGCACACAGGAACATGACATTTAAAAGCAGCTGAATCTAATTTAAAGATTTTATTCATTATTATTTGTAATATTATTATACAGTGTAATTAATTGTATTGTTTTTATTTGGGCTATATTAAAGCAATGAAAGTGTGAGAGATGAGGACGGGGACACTGCGGCACAGTTTTGATGCACAACTTTTGAAATATGCATGTAAGCTAATAAGTTTTTATAACATATAATAGCAACCATATGCGTATTCAGACGTTTCCACCTGAAAAAAACGAACATGGGATTCTACCTTTACAAGGTATGCAGTTTGGAGCACCGCCATTGAAGATCATCCACCTGAATAATGTGCTGTTTGGCACATCTTCCTCGGTCCAAGATGTACCAGAGCCTCCCACTCCGGCAGCATTCCTCTCGACTCATCCCAGGCATGTAGAGGACCTGACATCTCCCGTTCTTGCCTTGCTGTAGCCAGCAGTTACCAGCTGTAAACAAAAAGAAAAAGAACCAGTCGTATTAAAGTCTGAAGCCAATGACCCAGACACAACACGTGCAGCCTGTATTAGCTGGAGCTCTCTTGCTCCCCCTCCCCCGCTGTATTTTGTCTGATTTTTCCCAACGTAATGCGACTATTTTACACTTGCATGCCTTCACCCAGACAACTCAAGGGCTTTGGGTCTGGTCGGGAATATGCTTTTCCTGTCGTCGATTATGTTATGACCGGGCAGGGACTTATTGTCTTAAATGAAGTGTCAGACTGTAAGACTCGTCTACCTATTTAAACAATGTGCATGGCAGTCTAGACTCCAGTTCCTCGAGCGCTCTGTGCCAACTGTCTGCGCTCATCACGTTTCACCACACTTACAGGAGCATTACAAACGCCGCTTTTACCAACACAAACACATGTATCCGCTGCCCATAATAAGGTTCAGATTTTAATTTTTTTTAACTGTCAACCATGAGTAAAATTAGTCGTGCTTATTTATTACATTAGGCATTCGCGCCGGGAACAGCCTACCACGAGCCAGACAATCCAATTAAATCATACAGTCACGCGAGCTTCATCAAACTTTGTTTAAAAAATGATCGTGTCCTTTATAATGACAGAGACGCAAATCGATTCAAATAATTAAATTTGTGTTTGTGTATTATGTCCACTGATATTTGGATGCCAGACGAGGTAGACAGTCTAAAATCACTATTTGAAAAATATTTTCAAAAAAATACAATCGAACGTCTAATGCATTGAGTGTGTTAAATCTTCATTCTTCATAATATTGAAAGACAAAAATACTATCATGTTGATATTAAACATTTTATTCATAGCCTATCAAGACACGAAATGCATCTCGGTGTCCTTTTAGTTTTGACAATCTTGACGTGAGCATTTCTTTTAGACAACGATACAATTTTCTGTTAAAATTTTCGTTTCTTAATTTAGCCTAAATTTCGGCTGTTCTTTTCTTTTTTAGAGAATGGTGCATGCAAGGACGCACCTGTCTCGAGGATACCAATGCAGGCGCGAGCCAAGAACAAAACTTTACAGTTGTCTAGTATTTAAGCAACTCTCTGCATTCTAAAGGAATACTTTCATTCTAAAGGAACTCCAGCCCAGCCCCATGTCTAAAGCATGTCAAAGAATCATTCTGAAGAAACAAATACAGAAAAAGTGCACTCACCTTGCACTTTTTGATCTTCAATCAAATAACATAGCCATAAGAGTAATAAAATCATTCCCGGGTGGAGGTGCTGACGCTTTAGCATCCTTAGCATGTTTAAAGAGAGAAAGAGTATTGAGACGAGCAGCGCAAAAGTAATCTTCTTACTCAGGCAGTGCTGAATGAACGCTGCTCTCAGAGTGCCACCTCTTTTTAAGTGTATAAGGGGTCTCGGGCCGACTGTCTGTAGTGTGGGCGGTCTTCCTCTCTGTGGGGTGGGGAGAAAGACTCCCCCCCAAGTTCTTTCAATCCAAATCAGGTGACATAGCTGGTTGAAACTTTCTCTTGCCTCTAAATCACATCAGAGTTTTGCAGAATACTAAGTCGCAGGAAGCATTTAAATAAAATGCTCCAATTTGTAGCTTGCAACCAAGAACCATCCTTATGGATATCCAGCACTGATCAGACGTGGATGTGACTTTACAATTACACAGGGAAATAATATTAGCATTAGTAACAGCATTTTTAAACTCACCCTAAAGAGCCAGTTACCAATGAATATTGCGTGTTTAGTGTTCACAAAAGGGAACATGTTTGTAGTTGAATGATTAGATAACCTTAAGACTAAGGTGTAAACTACACAGTGATAGCCTGCGACACAAACCTTTGCGGAGATGGGAAATGTCACAACTTTCTAGGCCATGACAGGTCTGATTAACAGTAGCCTAGGGTGTTAATTTAATACAAGGTTACTGCTGAAAGGTGATCTGAGCAAGGAGACAATGGATTACAGAATAAAAGCGAAAGAGACTATTATTAGACGAGACAGGTGTTGCGGTTTCCTTTCGGGATCACAATCTATATCCCATTCAATTTCCGAACAGCGGTAGCGCGAGGCAGACTACACGGAATTCATTTCCATAGAATTGAGACACGCAAGAATGACTGGAGGAGGATTTAGCCTCTGTGCTGGAGGCGCACGCGCGACCTCTTCTGCAAGATTCCTGAAGCGCAGGAAACAGCCGTGTGCACACGATCAACTTCACGTCTTAGGCCATTAGCTACATGTTGTTAGTTTAGAGGACGGGAGTATCGTATGTTGAAGGAGACTGTTGCAAACACACGAGATGTCGGAGTTTCTTGGTTTTAATTTGATTCGAACTTTTAGAATTTATTTTATTTTATTTAGGCAAAACCAGTCATTATAGAACAAACGTCTGTATGATAGCCTAATTGCTATGAATTAATCTACAATATCTAAGTGTGTATATTCGTAAGCCAACCTTATAGTTTTCTACAAATCAGACAATCAGTCTCGTCTCTGCATAGCCTAAGTTATAAGTAGGCCTAGGCTATAATTAATCGAATAAATAAAAAATTCCAATTTGTATGAATCAGATTGCTGTAGCCTAACTTTTATGTTAGGCCTTTATTAGCCTATGTTTAGAACTGACGCGTTACTGTCCTCCATTTCTGACACCTTTAACTTCATGTTTGTAGACTAGCCTAATTGTAGCCTGTACGTTCAACTTTCGGCACAAACAGACTTTATAGAAAGTCTTCTTTCCAATACTTTGGCAGTGATTTCATTTTAATAATAGCTATCTGCGTTCGACAAAGTCTCAGGGTCTGATCAAAGCATGAAGGCTAATACATTTTGTTCAAGCCAAGAAATGATAAAACATGTTACACATATTTCCACAGGCTGTCAGTTATAAAGAGCCAACCGGATGACAAGCATAGCCTAATGACTGGGAGTGTTTCATTATGTTCCCTAGCTGCAATGTTTGTCCCGGGTCACGTGGTGCACATTGAGACATTGCTTTTCAAAAACAGTATCCAAAACAAAATCCACATTACACCCCCCCCCCATTATTTAAATATAATGAATAAATAATAGTTGGTCAATAGAATATTTTGTTGATGTTCTAACTACCAACAGGATGTCCTGTGTTTCCAGATATGCAAAATGATAAAATAAACCTAGCCTGACTTATTACGAATTGTTAAAATACGGTGGAAACTAAAGTTAATAAAACATAAAAATACCTTCTTATGATAACAAAGCTAGTCAACTTAGCTACTTTTGTTATGAAGGCCAAAACCTTCCTAAAGTTTCTCCAGCTATATCTTGTTGTAGTCCCCCTAACAGTTTTATTGAACACTAATAATATACTGACATCTAGTGGCAGTGTAGTGCTTGTACAGTTATTGCTAACTTTGCATTTAGACACAACATAGACATTATAACATAGAGGTTTTGGAGTTATTTGAAAGCGACTCACAAAATAATACAAAATCAAAACGTGATTACCTTAGTCAAAGGTCAGATCAGGAACAGAATGTATTATCCATGCCTAAATTGCTTCCAAAATACTGCAAACAGGCTTTAGCTCAGACCTCAGGAACCAGTAAATTACATGAACCCAGCAGGTGGATTTTTAAACCATTCAAAGCAAACAGAACGTTCTGAAACAAACTGATCTGAAAATAAAGGCACCTGGGAAATGTAAAAAAGTTGACATGTGAGTAATCGTTACAAATGGTTTCTGAGCTATCCTCCCCTCTGAAATATTTTCTGAATATTTATCAGAATGTGGTTTTGCATCGCAGACTTAAAAATATGGTTGGAATAATGTTTTTAGACATGACAAAACTATAAGCTTCACAAATTTCACTCTTATTAAAAAAAAAACTCTTTATAAAATAACTCTTTTATTTAATTAATTCTTTAGGATTTTTTTAAGAGGTTCTCTCAGTTGAACAATACTGAGAGAGCCATAAACAATACAACAGAGCCAAACAATAACTCTCTAGATTAGACTCTTCCAGAGCTGAGATATTGACATATTTATGAGATATTTATGACATACTGAGATATTGAGCCATTATAAATATCTCAATATCTCAGCTCTGGAAGGGTCTAGAGCCTCCATTTTTGCACTCAGATCTAAGTCACATGGCCCTCTATAGAATCCAGAGTTTCAAGAAAATCAAAATTTTGACCCGAAAAAAAAAAACGTAAGGGGTACCACTGTTCGTTTTTTTTTCGGGTGGAGATTTTGATTTTCTTGAAACTCTGGATTCTGAATAGAGGGCCATGGGACTTATATCTGAGTGCAAAAATGGAGGCTCTAGACCCTTCCAGAGCTGAGATATTGAGATTTCACGTAGCATTTATGCCATTGTAAATATCTCAATATCTCAGCTCTGTATGCCATTATAAATATCTCAATATCTCAGCTCTGGAAGGGTCTAGAGCCTCCATTTTTGCACTCAGATCTAAGTCACATGGCCCTCTATCAGAATCCAGAGTTTCAAGAAAATCAAAATTTTGACCCAAAAAAAAAAAAACGTAAGGGGTACCACTGTCGTTTTTTTTCGAGGTCAAGATTTTGATTTCTTGAAACTCTGGATTCTGATAGAGGGCCATGTGACTTAGATCTAAGTGCAAAGATGGAGGCTCTAGACCCTTCCAGAGCTGAGATATTGAGATCTCACGTAGCATTTATGCCATTGTAAATATCTCAATATCTCAGCTCTGTATGCCATTATAAATATCTCAATATCTCAGCTCTGGAAGGGTCTAGAGCCTCCATTTTTGCACTCAGATCTAAGTCACATGGCCCTCTATCAGAATCCAGAGTTTCAAGAAAATCAAAATTTTGACCCGAAAAAAAACGTAAGGGGTACCACTGTCGTTTTTTTTTTTTGAGGTCAAAATTTTGATTTCATTGAAACTCTGGATTCTGATAGAGGGCCATGGGACTTAGATCTGAGTGCAAAAATGGAGGCTCTAGACCCTTCCAGAGCTGAGATATTGAGATTTCACGTAGCATTTATGCCATTGTAAATATCTCAATATCTCAGCTCTGTATGCCATTATAAATATCTAAATATCTCAGCTCTGGAAGGGTCTAGAGCCTCCATTTTTGCACTCAGATCTAAGTCCCATGGCCCTCTATCAGAATCCAGAGTTTCAAGAAAATCAAAATTTTGACCCGAAAAAAAAAACGACAGTGGTACCCCTTCGTTTTTTTTTCGGGTCAGAAGTTTGATTTTCTTGAAACTCTGGATTCTGATAGAGGGCCATGGGACTTAGATCTGAGTGCAAAAATGGAGGCTCTAGACCCTTCCAGAGCTGAGATATTGAGAATCTCACGTAGCATTTATGCCATTGTAAATATCTCAATATCTCAGCTCTGTATGCCATTATAAATATCTAAATATCTCAGCTCTGGAAGGGTCTAGAGCCTCCATTTTTGCACTCAGATCTAAGTCCCATGGCCCTCTATCAGAATCCAGAGTTTCAAGAAAATCAAAATTTTGACCCAAAAAAAAAAACGACAGTGGTACCCCTTACGTTTTTTTTCGGGGTCGAAATTTTGATTTTCTTGAAACTCTGGATTCTGATAGAGGGCCATGGGACTTATATCTGAGTGCAAAAATGGAGGCTCTAGACCCTTCCAGAGCTGAGATATTGAGATCTCACGTAGCATTTATGCCATTGTAAATATCTCAATATCTCAGCTCTGTATGCCATTATAAATATCTAAATATCTCAGCTCTGGAAGGGTCTAGAGCCTCCATTTTTGCACTCAGATCTAAGTCCCATGGCCCTCTATCAGAATCCAGAGTTTCAAGAAAATCAAAATTTTGACCCGAAAAAAAAACGTAAGGGGTACCACTGTCGTTTTTTTTCGGGTCGAAATTTTGATTTTCTTGAAACTCTGGATTCTGATAGAGGCCATGTGACTTAGATCTGAGTGCAAAAATGGAGGCTCTAGACCCTTCCAGAGCTGAGATATTGAGATTTCACGTAGCATTTATGCCATTGTAAATATCTCAATATCTCAGCTCTGTATGCCATTATAAATATCTCAATATCTCAGCTCTGGAAGGGTCTAGAGCCTCCATTTTTGCACTCAGATCTAAGTCACATGGCCCTCTATCAGAATCCAGAGTTTCAAGAAAATCAAAATTTTGACCCGAAAAAAAAACGTAAGGGGTACCACTGTCGTTTTTTTTCGAGGTCAGAATTTTGATTTTCTTGAAACTCTGGATTCTGATAGAGGGCCATGTGACTTAGATCTGAGTGCAAAAATGGAGGCTCTAGACCCTTCCAGAGCTGAGATATTGAGATTTCACGTAGCATTTATGCCATTGTAAATATCTCAATATCTCAGCTCTGTATGCCATTATAAATATCTCAATATCTCAGCTCTGGAAGGGTCTAGAGCCTCCATTTTTGCACTCAGATCTAAGTCACATGGCCCTCTATCAGGAATCCAGAGTTTCAAGAAAATCAAAATTTTGACCCGAAAAAAAAAACGTACAGTGGTACCCTTACGTTTTTTTTTCGGGTCAAAATTTTGATTTTCTTGAAACTCTGGATTCTGATAGAGGGCCATGGGACTTAGATCTGAGTGCAAAAATGGAGGCTCTAGACCCTTCCAGAGCTGAGATATTGAGATCTCACGTAGCATTTATGCCATTGTAAATATCTCAATATCTCAGCTCTGTATGCCATTATAAATATCTAAATATCTCAGCTCTGGAAGGGTCTAGAGCCTCCATTTTGCACTCAGATCTAAGTCCCATGGCCCTCTATCAGAATCCAGAGTTTCAAGAAAATCAAAATTTTGACCCGAAAAAAAAAACGTAAGGGGTACCACTGTCGTTTTTTTTTGGGTCAAAATTTTGATTTTCTTGAAACTCTGAATTCTGATAGAGGGCCATGTGACTTAGATCTGAGTGCAAAAATGGAGGCTCTAGACCTTCCAGAGCTGAGATATTGAGATCTCACGTAGCATTTATGCCATTGTAAATATCTCAATATCTCAGCTCTGTATGCCATTATAAATATCTCAATATCTCAGCTCTGGAAGGGTCTAGAGCCTCCATTTTTGCACTCAGATCTAAGTCCCATGGCCCTCTATCGGAATCCAGAGTTTCAAGAAAATCAAAATTTTGACCCGAAAAAAAAACGTACAGGGGTACCACTGTACGTTTTTTTTTAGGGTCAAAATTTTGATTTTCTTGAAACTCTGGATTCTGATAGAGGGCCATGTGACTTATATCTGAGTGCAAAAATGGAGGCTCTACACCTTCAGAGCTGAGATATTGAGATCTCACGTAGCATTTATGCCATTGTAAATATCTCAATATCTCAGCTCTGTATGCCATTATAAATATCTAAATATCTCAGCTCTGGAAGGGTCTAGAGCCTCCATTTTTGCACTCAGATCTAAGTCCCATGGCCCTCTATCAGAATCCAGAGTTTCAAGAAAATCAAAATTTTGACCCGAAAAAAAAACGTAAGGGGTACCACTGTCGTTTTTTTTTCGAGGTCAAAATTTTGATTTTCTTGAAACTCTGGATTCTGATAGAGGGCCATGTGACTTAGATCTGAGTGCAAAAATGGAGGCTCTAGACCCTTCCAGAGCTGAGATATTGAGATTTCACGTAGCATTTATGCCATTGTAAATATCTCAATATCTCAGCTCTGTATGCCATTATAAATATCTCAATATCTCAGCTCTGGAAGGGTCTAGAGCCTCCATTTTTGCACTCAGATCTAAGTCACATGGCCCTCTATCAGAATCCAGAGTTTCAAGAAAATCAAAATTTTGACCCGAAAAAAAAACGTAAGGGGTACCACTGTCGTTTTTTTCGGGTCAGAATTTTGATTTTCTTGAAACTCTCAGATTCTGATAGAGGGCCATGTGACTTAAATCTGAGTGCAAAATGGAGGCTCTAGACTACTTCCAGAGCTGAGATATTGAATTTCACGTAGCATTTATGCCATTGTAAATATCTCAATATCTCAGCTCTGTATGCCATTATAA